>QFDD01000076.1:0-78983 GCA_006871305.1 Vachellia collinsii | reverse complement strand
TCAAACTGTAAAGTTGGGGAATGAATGTAAACCTTTATTCTATCATTTTATTTATTACATTAATAACATTTAAACATTTTCTTACTTCTAATTATAAATCATGTGACTACTACTGAAAACAATTTTCATATCCAACTTTGCCAAAGACCGAAAATGATGGTGGTGGTGGTGTTACGGATAAAATACTTGATATTTTTCATCTCCCTTAAGTAGAGCCTTCTGAGCTAATTTCTAATGAAACTCAATCAAATTCAACTGTCCTTAAAATTAGAGATAGTGATGAAGAAAGAAGTTTATGTTGTATGATTTGTGAATTTAAATTTAAGACCTTCAAAGTATTTATTATTATCGATGTAATTATTTAAATAATTAAATATGACTTTCTATGTTTTGAGTAAGGGAATTGTATTGGTGTTAAAATTAATGTTGTATTTAAAAAAAATCTAAACAGGCCTCAGGCCCGCGGGCCAACCCTAGGCCTGACCTCTCTAGGGTCAGGCCTAAAAAAAGAGGGGGGATTTGGGATTTGGGCCTAAACGGACCGATCCTAATTCCCAACTCTACAGTGACCATCTTTATTTGACTAGTCACTGTTCCTATTGATTTTTTTTAAAGATTAAAAAAAATAAATACATTAGATAAAAATATTTATTTATGTGTATCATTATATTATATATTAATTATAAGTTAGTTGTTTAAAGAAAAATGATAAATATAAATGATTTAAAATAATGTATCTAATTTAATTAATCTTTTAAAAAAAAATTAACTTGCTCTTGTATAAGTTAAGGATAAAACGTAGTAATAAATTTAAATAAGCATGAAAGCTTTTATGCAATGATTAAGATTGAAGAGGGCGTGTAATTAGCTTATTCGGGAAGGCATTATCACCGTTAAGCTAAACCATTCTTCAACATGTTCACATGAGACTTTTTTATTAAAAAAAATTTATCTATCATATCGTGCTCTCTTTAATGTTCTCCTCCTCCTCCTATGTGTACAACTTTATATAATTTTTTGAATTGGTGCTTTTGGGACGATAAACAAACATTTTTTAATCATATATTGAAAAACAGCATCGCAGTTAGGTAAGTATTTTCCACAGTTTATGATTATACAAAGAAAGATAGTGACATGTGTAATCAAAACATTCAACCAAAATATAAGTTCAAATCTTAAAAACAAAATATTTGTTGTAAGAGTAAAAGAGCCTTTGCGATAGAGCATCAAAAGGAAAAAGAATTATTTTCAAGTTTAAAGTGATTTATGATACATTTGGTTAAATTAAAAAAATATAGATGTTTCTACTTAGTTCATTCTAACCTTTTTTTTTTCAAGAGTAGCTATCTTTTTATCATAGATAATATAATCTGAATCAGGTATTAAATGTATACATTTTTCATCGTTAGGACTAAAACTTTGGTTTGACAGGTATAATGAGCAACCAAACCCTTTCGTTATATTAGGTAATTGAATATTTTTGAAGGGTTAACTAAGCCCAATAGAAACCCACGAGGTCTAAGAAGCTCATGGAGCTTAATCCTTCAAGAGGCCCAAATTACCCTCATGAGGCCCATTACGACAGTAAGATCAACAGACGGCATCGCAACCGCTTGGATGTCGTTACAAATTTTCTTCTCCTGACGAAGCTCCCAGGGAACAGAGGAGGTACGTCAGTGATCAAAGTAGTTTCATCAAGCCAATAAAGGTTTGTCAGTTGGAAAGGAGTTCGTAGTCCTCAGATTCGTTAGTGCAAATTCTGCTACCAATGTAATAAACTTATTGATGGACGATTAAGTAGCTCTATAAGTATTCTATGAGTTTGGAAGCATGCGATTTCTAAACCCATTCATGTAAACCATTTTTATACAAAAATGGTATTTTTATCTGATTTCAACACCATTGTTGTTTCTCTCATTTAATACTGGGTTGGGTGCAAGTAATTTCTGAAAGGACATGGCTGTGTTTAGATTTTAAATCTTCTAATTTGATTATATTGTAAAAAAGGGAAAACAATATCACTATGTAATTAATAACATACACAATGCATCCACATTGACTTCTTCATACATCTTATGTCAAAAAATCACATAATTAAGTTTCCAAGCACTTGAAAGTAAAATGCTTATGTGCCAAACGAATCAACATAAATGATTGTGAACTAGCACAATCTTTGAAATATTACGGTCATCCATATATCTTATAACCAAACTAGAATATTGAGACCACTTAATTCCTCAACAAAGGATTTCTTCACAATCAAGGATTTGGGGGCGTGGCTTCAACAGAAGACCTAGTTGAAGAGTGAGCTCTTTCGCCTTGTATCAGCAAATTTCAAGCTTGCAAGATGAGAACCTTTCTGCTGCTCCTTTGAGTTCCACTCAGACTAGTAATCTTCTTCTGCAACCTTTTTAAGTGATGGACCTCAAAACATGCCACCTCATTGTGGGAAGTGGATCAAACATGGTGGGATTGTGCAGATTATGATCATCACACACATTAGGGTTACGCCTCTTTCTTTTGAATATTTTGATCCTTTGAAGAAAATTAGCTGTGTCAAAATAGCACCCACATTTCCTCCACCTCCTGTCATCCCAGAAATTACCCCCAGTGATCCGAAATATGGATGCAAGAATCTTTCTGCTTACTGCTTTCAGTAGAAGGTTAGTAATTGGACTCTACTGGAAAACTCACGTCCCACCTGATAAAGTTAAAGAGGGAAGTCCTTTTTTTAAAAAAAAAAAAAACAAAATATGGGACTTCATGTTTAAATTGATAAGCTCTGGGAAAAAGAAAAGAAAAGGAAAAAATACCTTCTGGAGACAAACGGGACCACCCCAAATGTCAGCCCACAATCAGCTTAAATAAATATTGAGAATATGATTATAATAACAATAAACTTGTTTGCCAATCAATTCTCAAAATCAAGTTCACGCAAATCGAGACGAAACTCTCTCACGTACTTATCTCGGATTCTGTGAAACCAAGGTTTGAAACCTAGGTTTTGTTACTTCCCAAACAAGAAATCCCACCCTGCCAAGGTTTATGCAGGATAAACATCCTAAGGTTTGACACAGCCATAAGGTCCGTAGCCTACCTCTCATTTCAAACCTCTTTGCTGTTAAATCTGATATTATAGCCCCCTGCAGGTCGAGAAACCAAATTGACCAATCCAAAACTTGCAGCAACTACTCCTGCTGTGTGGAGTTTAGATCAAATCTGTCACAGAAGTATTCAGCTGTGATACTATCCGTTGTTAGCTCCACGCCAAAGCAATATATACAAGTGAATGCCAGAATCCACCCTCTGTAGTTTGTAATCCCATAAAACAGCACCTGTGGGAAGTTTTGGCTTTTCCCCTGACCTTTTCATGCCATGGACATTCCCATCTAGCAAATCCTGGCCAAATATTACTATGGCAAATGCTGTTAACATTTGAAACATTGAAGGGAAAAAGAATGAAACTCACCGGGCCCTGAATTTGAAAGTGCCAATACTATGGATTAGTGAAAAGACAAGGGGCATGAGTAGTTGTTTGGCTCCTCCTCCTAGGTTCCCCCATCCAGCTGCAAATCCATTTGGAAGAGCCAGCTACTGCAGCAGAAATGATAGAGCTCATCCAGAACTCCGCTGAGACAAAGGTGGTCTCAGGTGGCTAAGGAGAAACCTGTTAAAGTGCGCGAGGAGGTAGGAGTTAGCAGATGAAATAATCGAAGTGAAGAAGACAGCTGGTGCTGTGAGGAGGATGATAGAAGCAGAGGCAAGGCGGGGGCCAAATAAGTCGCAGGTTGTCCCAATTGTGATTAGAGCAAGAACTGCTCCTGAAACGGATGCAATCCCAGCATTTCCATTGTCTTTGGCTGTCAGGTTGAGGTTGTCACGCATGATTGGAAGGAGAGGAGCCACAGCAAGACTGGAGACAAAGCATGCGAAGAAGGAAATCCAAGAAAGATGAAAAGCTTTCATGTGGGGCTTAGTCACTGTGAATAACCTGAATTCTGTAGCCTTGTGATCAGAATCTACAGGAAGAGCAAATTTTGATTGCAGAGATTCCGTTGTAGAACCTGACACATCCATGATTGGCCCTACAATTGGTGGATTGAACTAAAGAAGAAAAATATATCTTGGAAGTATAATTAACATGTTATACTTGATAGCAGCAGGTAAACAAATCATTGGTTAAAAACTGAGACTTGCAGAGTTGTAACCAGGTAAGATGACATAAATGGGTAAGAAAGGCATGGATTGGTGCTCATAACATTCCTTCATGGTGCCGAGTATTATTGTTTTTACTTGGTTTAAAGTTAAGGAGTGAACAGGCTTGACACTTAAAAGGCAAAAGTGGAATAAGCCGTTGGCTTGATTTGATTATAGCTAGCTTGAAGTATGTGGCTTCTTGCTGTGGGAAGAGATTGTTAGAGACAAGTAGTATTGAATGTGGAGAACTTAAAGATGAAAGGAAACTGAAAGGAAGAAACAAAAAAAACACGCACCTTAACTGACTGTTGGAGATTTCTTTGTCTGCAAAAGCTTTTCTCGACACTTGGAATGACCAACTTAACCTTGCACTTCCCGATATAGTGGAGCACTAACATACTGGGAAGCTCTCTAATATTCATGGCACCCAAATCTACACTATACTATATCATACTTATTACACAAGAAAAGGGTAGCAGTTGTTAATAAGAACTCTTGCACATGGGAGCTTTTTTCCAAGGACCTTGTGCCTCTTTGCATTATCATCTTGCACTAGTTACTATGGGAGCTTGGGCACTGTTGATCAAAGTCATTGAGGCCTAAATCATATCAGAGAGAATGTTAAAAGTATTGTGCAGCCCAATACAATCACTGAATGATGGGGGGCAAGTACCAAAGTACCCTACCTCCTTCCATGTTGTCTCTTGGGGGAAAGTACCCTACCTCCTTCCATGTTTGTCTCTTGGGGGCACCACAGTTCCATATTAATTTACTTTTTTGAAATCTACATTAAATATGGGTACATTTTTCAGTAGAGATGAAACATTGATTCACTATATTGTAAGAAATTAGTTCCTTCCACTAAACCTAACTCCTATTGGTTTATGTATGTATGTATCGGTTGAGATTGAGGAGGATTCGCAAAAGTTAGTGTTACAGTATTACCTAACCAGATGCTTACCTATTAAAAATAGAAAAATCAATTATTTGAAGTGTATTTTTTGCTATATATAGTAGGAGTATATTGTTAATTAGTACCTGCTTGCTGTGGACTTGCTTTGCTTTGCTGTGAAATTGAGATAAATTGTAAGGAAGCTCGAGGAATGCTTGTATTTTTTTTAAAAAAAGTAAATTAATATGGGACTATGGGAGGATATGTATAAAATAAAAGCCAAGATATCCTACAATCATATTTTTTTTTTGTTAAAGCAAATATATCCTCTTAAAGAAGGTAATCTTTCCTGAGATGTTGTCGGGCACCATTATAATTAAATCCAACAAACTATACATTGTATACATATATAATGAGAATAGGAGAATATAGAATAATCAAATTTCTTATATATCTATTTTTCTATGTATTCGAAAATAATGCTATATAAAATATGTGTATGAAATTCATATATTATTATTTTGTCTCCTCCTAATTAGATCAGCTTCCTTGTCAATTCCTGCCACGTAATATTAAAAAATCACAGATAATTGATTTGGTCAACAAACTGCATGTGAGAATTTAATTGCATAATTACATCCCACTCAAGTAGAAAAAGTTAACATAAATTAATTAAATTAAACTTGTTAATTATTTACCATTTGAATGAGTAGTAAACTTCATTTTTCGCATTAGTGGCTTCGGTTGAACTACCACATATGTGATGTGAAATTTAAAAAGAAGAGAGAAAAGTGATCGCAATATTGGAGCAATTGAAGAACGAGATTAACGTGCGCATAATTAATGGAGGTGCAAGATGGGAAGTGGTTGTTTTGGATTGGTCGAATATGAAGGAGGATCGTTTATCGAATCTTTGAAAGAGTGGTTGTTTTAGAACATGTTTATTAACATGTACAAATAATACTTAACTATCCTTCTTCTTCTTTTTTCCAACAAACAATATTTAACTATATCTATACAATATACACCGCTAATAGACTCAATCTAGCGGAATGGGCTAATATTAACATGTCAAGCCAATGTTCAACTTTCTGGTAGAAAATATGCTTATCTTTAATGTTTGATCATGTTTTAAACAGGAGAAGAATACCTATTTTTATAATATATATATATATATATATATTCGCTCTAAATAATTCAAACCAAAGTCAAATCTCTTAACCATTCACATAATCAGTAAATTAGCTGCAAACAACCAAAAGACACAACCCAAAAGTGCTAATATTTACAAGCAAAGCCACATCATTTTGTTTTCTGCAGAATTTATATACACTGTTAGTACTGATAAATATAACTAAGCAGTAGATATATACTACTTTTCATTGGTCCATGGAAAGTAACAAACGATTTTGTGAGATAGTGTACTGTACTTCAAAAATACCATAGCCACCCCTATATTTATAAGGAAACCAGAATATTTTTATTGACACAAGGTGATTAATTATTCTTGAGCGCGCGCACACATATATATTATAACAATCTTCAAACATGTGGTGGCGTGGCATCATCAGAAGGCCTAGTTACAGAAGAGCGAGCACTAAATATTAAGCCTCTTTCACTTGTGCTGTTATCAGCAAACTTCAAGCTTGCATGGTGAGACCCTTTCTCTTGTTCCTCTGAGTCCCACTCAGACAAGTAATAATCTTGTTCTGACACTTTCTTCGAGGATGGCCCACAGAACATGCCACCCCATTGTGGGAAGTAAATAAGACATAGTGGGAGGGTACAACATATGATCATCAAACCCATTAAGGTAATACCTGTTTCTTTTGAGTATTTTGATCCTGTGAAGAATATTAACTGTGTTATAACTGCTCCCACATTTCCTCCTCCTCCAGTCATTCCAGATATTACCCCCAGTGATCTGAAATATATATACATCATATATACAAAGCAAGTTAATTACTAGAATCCATCAACTGTAAATTCTTTTCTTGAGCACTTTAGTCAATATTTATAACTCTGTTTATATGATGACACTATATATATATAGAGACTAGACTTTGTTGTGTGTGTCTTTTGGTCTGTATTAACTATTAAGTGCACTGCAAGGTGAAGTGAAACTAGAGTCCGAAAGTGGGGACCTATAAGGAATCTAGATATATGGATTGAAACTAAAGCCTATCCCATTAGGTGACGTCGGATATATGGATTGCATAATTTCATCATGCTTTGTCTAAAATCAAATTTTTTTGAATAAATTGTTGGTTAAAAAATCCCACTCAATAGCTTCGTTGAGGGTTTTATTTTGTCTTCCTATAAAGATCTAACTATTTTCGAAAAAACCCCACAATGCTTGATTTATCCTTTTGCATTGGTGCGTACAATAGCTTTCCTTTGAAATATGTCCAAACCACCTTACATGTAATTTAGGTAAAATGAATAGAGTGAAAAATTAAAAAAGAGGTTACATCTACCTTTATATAGATCAATAAATTCTATAGAGATCAGCCTCCCTTCTCTTTATTAATTCCTGTGTGTCAAAATTCTCTTTGAAAGATTTTATATATTTAGACTTTCTCATTTCGCTTTAGTTGAAATGACTTGAAATTATTTTGATGTATTGAAATATATCTTGCCAATTGATCTCATAAATCAATTATCTTCACTATTGTAAAAAATAAGGTGCAGAAAGCAAGGATGAAATATAAACACAAATTTGTCAGAAAAACGTCATATTCATTTTCTTCAAAAATTTCAACAAAGGTGGGATGACTTTGCCTAGTATATTATATTTATATATCTTCCACACTTTGGTTCAGTCAATACGTCTAATTAATCTGATGGTCCCTTCTTCCTAACAAGTTAAACTTACTAATACATAACAAGTCTACTGGAAAAACTCATGCCACAACAGAGATAATTAAAAGCTGAAGAAAAGGGAAGTTTTTTTTTTAACATAGGAATTAATAAATTAACCTTCGAACTGATAATTAAGGAGCAATATGTAGGGAAAAGTAAAAGTAAAGCGTACCTTCTTGAGACAAAAGGAACCACCCCAAATGTCATCCCACAAGCAGCTTGAATAAATATAGAGAATATGATCATAACAACGATAGATACTGTTAAAGAAGCCACCCTTCCAAGTATTACACAGAACACGCCTCCTATGGTTTGACACAGCCATAAAGCCCAAAGCCTACCTCTCATTCCAAATCTCTTTCCCACTAAATCTGATATATAACCTCCCCCAGGTCGAGAAAATATATTAGCCAATCCAAAACTTGCAGCAATTATTCCTGCTGTGTGCAGTTTCAGATTGAATCTGTCATAAAAGTACTCAGCGATGATATTATCAATAGCTAGCTCTACCCCAAAGCAATAACCATAAGTCAAAGCCAGAATCCACCCTCTGTAATTTGAGATCCCAAAGAAAAGAACTCTTTTTAAGTCATCTTTTGGCTTTTCGCCAGATTTCTTCAAGCTATGGAAGTTCCCATCTGGCAAATCCTGGCCAAATATGAACACTGAGAATGCTGTTAACATCTGAAACATCGCAGGAATGAAGAAAGCTATACGCCAAGCTGTGAATTTGAAAGCACCGACATCACGAATGATTCCAAAGACAATAGGCATAAGAAGCTGTGTTGCTCCTCCTCCTAGGTTTCCCCATCCACCTGCAAGTCCATTGGCCGAAGCAACGACTCGGGTGGAGAACATGGAGCTCATCCAGAACTGGGTTGAGACGAAGGTGGCTAAAGAGAAGCCTGTGAAGAAGCGAACCAGAAGGAAGGATGTAGAAGATGAGATAATAGAAGAGCAGTACACTGCTGGTGCTGTGAGGAGGATGAGAGAAGCAGAAGCAAGACGAGGGCCAAACAAGTCACAGACAGTGCCCATAGCGATTCGAGCGAAAACTGCACCAGAAACTGAAGCAATCCCAGCATTTCCAATGTCTGTTGCTGTGAGGTTGAGATTATCACGAATGATTGGAAGGAGAGGAGGAGCAGCGAAGCTAGAGACGAAGCATGCGAAGAAGGAAACCCAAGAAAGGTGAAAAGCTCGCATGTGAGGTTTCGCCACTGAGAATAGTTTGAACACAGTGGCTTTGTGCTCAGAATCCACAGGAAGAGCAAACTTTCGCTCCTGCTGAGATTCAACTACCACTCCAGAATCTGGAATATCCATGGCTAGTTTCTACGAGGAGAACGTGATGATACTCTCTCTAATGGCAGATACATAGATCTACATGTAGTGTCAGATATATATACATATATATTCTTGTCGCTTTCTGGTTAATGTCAGCAGACTATGGACAGAGGGAGAAGTGATTAAAAAAAATGGAAAGCTGACGCAAAGATGACTTTTCACGAGGGAGAAGAAGGGCTCATGGCGACGCGGCTCCTTGTGGGTAAGTAGTTTCAGAAATGGAAGAGACGGTGATGACTGATGAGTGAGGTTGAAATTAAAGTTAATTAATTATAAGGAGGAGGAAGAGAAAGCAGAGGAGGTGGCTTGAACCATGCAGCAGCATAAAAGCGTTTTTGAGGAGCGTAGAATTGGGGGGGGGGGGCCGCAAGATGGGGCGTGCTTTGACTTTTTGGGGGCTACAAGAGAATCAAACAGAAGCAACGCATTCATTTCATTAATTGCTGACTTTTGGAGATTTCTCTGTCGATGTATAGCTGTTATCTACTCTCATTTAAATGGCAATTTCACCCTTTTACTGCTGTTATTTGGAGCACCACTACTGTCCTTCTCTGTATGTATATTTACTTTCAGTAGCTAGCGGTCAGAGAAACAAGAATCTTTTAAATCTAAACCAATCACATAATTAACCTCCTCTTCTTTCTACGTTGTTGTTCATTTAAATCCACAAGATTAAGGACTTATTTGAACTAATGTTTGCAAAATTTACGCTCATCGTATTGAAGTTGGACTTTTAATGAAACTGATTTTTGAGAATTTGGGGTTCTAAAAGCCAATCCGAACATCCCATTGGTTAGGCTGGGTAGAATTAAATTAATTGCGTAGGGGAAATAAAGATGGAACTTCAGAAGGGTACATGGGTAATTTAGAAAGGATGACAGATACTGGTATTATTTATATAGAATAATAATCTCCGACGAAAGAGGAGCCGGGAGAATATTCAAAGGGACTCTAGTGGCCATTAAATTATTTCGAAGAATCTGTCAAGTGATGGGCGATAATAGGTCCCCCCCCCCCCACCTTTCTTCTTAAAAAGAACAAAGGAAAATTGGCAAAAAAAAAAAAAGATCTTGTACGGTTTGTTTCTTACTACTAAATAATACTACTCAATAATTTTGAGACCAAAGGTTCAGATTGAATATTTATCTCCGAAAACTCATAATAAGTATCTCAAATAATTACATGCCAAACTGTGGTCATCAGCTTTTCACGTTATGAGATTAACGTGTTTCTTCTTTGTGCGTGCGTGCGTCGTCTCATTCTTCTTGTGCCTAGGCACGTGAAGGCTAAAAGATGAATCGAATTGTGACTTGTGAGATAAAAGACCAAAACAAGTAATTGCCTGATTTGCCTCTAACCGTTAACCACAGGTTATCTATT
The DNA here is from genome assembly GCA_006871305.1 of Vachellia collinsii. Classification (NCBI taxonomy): domain Eukaryota; kingdom Viridiplantae; phylum Streptophyta; class Magnoliopsida; order Fabales; family Fabaceae; genus Vachellia; species Vachellia collinsii. Next base: position 68,305 of record QFDD01000076.1, on the reverse strand, counting down.
ATTGGATTTTTAAGAGAATGCTTTTATTTTTGTGCATTAAATTCTAACAATTAATCTGCAAGAATTTTTTTTTTTTGGAAAAAAAAAATCTTCACAGATTCTTTACATTTGATTACAAATGATTTTTTTTTTTAATCAGCTAAAAAAACACTTTCACAATCGCATGGCATAGCATATGTTTGGACATAGAAATAAGTGAGTAAATAAATGTGTTGTTAATTTCTTTGATTGGTACTAATCCGATCTTTAATATATAAGAGTCAATCAATATTTTTAGAGAGATTAAAGAGGTTAAATTACTAATATATTTATTATTTTTTTAAACTAATTTGCATGATTTATAAACTGATGTATGATCTAATAATACATATAAATATTACATACACTATATTATAATTAAACAACTTATTTAACTTTTTAAATTTCTTCAAAAAAATCAACAGATTCTTATATTAAAGATGAGATATAGTATTTTACCATGCATCTAATTGGTTAATTAGCGTTGGAGGAATAATGGAAATAGGAAAACAAAGTAGCAAGGGGGGGATTGGGAGGGGCATGTTGGTAATGTAGAAATCGCTGTCCGATTAATGAGAATGCTATGATTGGGATTTTTATTGGCCTCATACTATGGATGGAAGCAAGCGGTAGTAGAATAGTCAAAGGAATCCAGAGGATATTCCATGTGCACACCGTATCTTTCCCCATAGAAAAGCTTTCATAATATTTTTATAATTAAAGATTCACATGGAATGGAACGTCAAAGCTGGAAGAGAATATCCAGGCCCCAATAAGAGAATTGGGAAGGAATAATAAGTATCTCAAAGAATAAAAACCGACACCATCCTGTACCGGTCGGATTTTCACGTTCCATGGCCGGGATTCAAAAATACGCTAACCGTTGACAGTGTGGGTGCTTTGTGTTTTTCTATGGCCAACATGATTGATTGAAAGAAAACAAATTAAATGAGTTGAAACAAATTGTTCGTTGAAAAAAAAAAATTCATATTATTATATGCATCATAAAATACTTTAAGTGTCTGTTACCTCTGGAAAAAAAATATTTAAGAGTGTAGGATGCAAATTGTAAGATTGAATAGGATGTGTTTGGACATATAAACAATATGTGAGCACTGTATACAGGGTGGAACATGGGAGGGGTACGTTCGTAATTTAGACATTGAGGACAGAGTAATGGCAATTATATACTACGAATGGCATTTCCATTGGCCTCGTTGGATATGGGAACAGGTTATAGTGCTAATCACAAAGATTAGCTCTTCCTACTTTGGACCGTTCATATATAGATTTGGACAGTTCAAATTTAATTTTTGTAAAAAAAATAATTTTTTAAATTAAAAAATTATTTTTTTAAAAAAATAGTAGTTGAGAGATTGTTTTTATTTTTTATTCTTCATCTACTGAAATAATTTTTTTAAAAAAATATAGATTTTTATAAAATCAAATCTGAACCGTTCAAATCAGATCTGGACAGTTTATATTAGATTAATAGGGTGAGCTAAGCTTTGTGTTTAGTACTGTAACTAGTTCACATTTATATGAATGTGGGAGGGATCTGCCTGTAGAATATTCAACGGAATCTTGTGTGCCTGTATGCTGTTTTCATTTGCAATTATAATATTAAAATATTCCTACGAATCTGCCAAATGACGGGTCTTTGGTGGGAACAACAATAACGTGGAAGTCAAATAAAATGACGAATTATTTTTTCCTGGTGGTAGGTGGGGAGAGCTTGTTCGGCTCCAATGAAAGTGGAGCGTGGTTTTTTTTTTTGTTTTTTTTGGTGAAAAGCGGGCTAGGCCCAAGGAGAATTACGCTAAAGAACGAGGGATACTATCAACATATGCTTTTACGAGTAGATTGACACCCTCAAGTGGAGTCCTCCAGAGGACCCTCTGATCGTATTGCTCTAAGCTGATGTTCGCAAGGGCATCCGCACATCTATTGGTATGTATGATGTACCATCACTTGCCAGTCACGGTTCAGCAGTTGGTTAAGTTGTCTGCTAAGCAAGAAGCATCCACTTATCATTCGTCCATGATTAATCTCTTCCACCACTTGTACTGCGTCTGATTCTGCTATAATTTTCTTTGACCCCAGATCCCAGGCCAACCTTAGACCTTCTACAATTCCCCTCACTTCAGCAGTTTCTGCCTCACAGGGTTCTAGCTTTGGGGAGAACCCATGGAACCATTCCCCTTGATCCCCTCTAAGTGGAGTGTATTTTATGAATCAACAAATCACTCAGAGGAGTGGAGCTAGCCACATCCATACAACAAGAGCAACAAAAAACTCGAGCCAGATGAGAGAGATTCGTTGCCTACAATCACACGTTTTGATACATTGTTAACCAAAATGTACTACTTAATAACTTTATTAAATATTTACTCTATTCTTCACCTACCTATTCATAAAAAAACTGTATTTTATTGATGCATCTAATTGCTTTATTTAAATATGTCAGAACCGTTTCAAACAATATTTTATTATCTCTTTATTTAATGAACTCTTCTTTCATGTACGTGTGGATTACAAATCTTACATTTTCTTCTATATCACACGTCCAGCAATCAAATTTATAAATAATATAACTCTATTATTATTATTTACACAGTAAGTGATCCACTTTTTCCGAATCACATATTTTTGTTTACTGAAAACAATCAAATTTAAGGTACTGTTATACATTACAATGAGCACCCCTACTTGTATAGATTCAAACCTTGTTTGTAAAGTCAAAGCTACGATGATGATGAACTTCTCTCGTAGAATCCAAGCCACATTAATGGCGATCCACGTTTTTGTTCCCAGTCTGTTCCCGCCCTTTGTAGGCGCCGTACCCACAATTCAAGGCCCATTGTACACATATGGCCATTTTTCTGGATCTCCGGATTTCGCACCAATTTATCTGTGCTTTTATATTTATCACCAGCTCTCTGTACTTTTCAAAATAAAGAATTTTAGGTTAGCGTTTAATATTTTCTATTTTTAATATAAAAATCAGTTAAACTTTTTAAAAAATTTAACCGGTTAAATGAATTACTTAACTCTATAACGTATTATATACTATCATTAAATTATATATCGATTTATAAATAAGATAAATTAATTTAAAAAAAATGATAAATATATTAATTAATTATATTTTTTAATTTATATAAAAAATCAAATTATATCTTATATTAAAGATTGTAAGTGGTATTAAAGCTTACTTTAATTTAGAACCTTTCACGTGGTCAAAAAATTATTCCTCCTCATTTTTAGTTTTCCACTACCTTAATTTACCGCATTCTTATTATTCTTTTTTCTTTTCTTTTTCACTTTTCCTTTTGCCGACTTAAACCATGTGTGATATGGTTCAAAGCAAAAGCATTTTTCAAATCACGTACTGCTCCCACATTCCTTGCTTCCGCGATTGGATATCAAACCCACCCCCAACTTAAGTCATTGCTTCATCTAATTTTTTTCCTTGGATAGTAAATACATAAATAAATAATAATAAGTGGTGCTTATTCTAACTTTTATGATGAATAATAATATTCTATATTTATTTACTTACACTTGCATTTTCAAGAATCAAAATTGAAATTGAAGGTTTGGGTCCACACTTCAATTTGGAGGACTTCAATGTGCAAATATTATTACGTTATATGTGTGTGTATTTACTTTCGTCTCTGTTTAATTTTAAAGTACTTAACGTGTGTGAGGATAGCACATTATTGTTTATCCGTTTGAACGTATACAAAGAAAAGTTATCTTCTAGAAACAACCGCCAAAATAAAAGATGATAATATTATTGCCCTTTTCTTTTGCAGAAGTAACAATTAAAAAATAATCAAATGCTACAGTTCCTGCACACGAAGGTGTCCCTTGTAAAAAAAAAAAAGAGTATTATTCATATGCTTAGCAAAAATATAAATAATATAACATCCTATAAGTTTACTAAATATAAATAAAATTAAAATATTGTAAAAGAATTAAAATTCACTCAAAAATTTAAAAAAAACAAGGATAAACTCTTCACAACAAATCTCAAATAGATGGGTATGTGGATAATGGAACGGATGAGAAAATTAACAAAAATAATTTAATCAGAGATAAGATATTTTAATACCAATTCTCTATTTTTTGGCCGTAGGTGAGTCAATCATGAACAGAGCATACAATCACGAAGCGCTGCATGATAAATTGATAAGAGATAACTGACATCTCTTCGCGGGCCCCACTTGTAATTAATTCCATTCTAGATTCCTCGAACCTTACATAACACGTCTGTGTATTTTTTGGCGGCTAACAAAGCTTATGGATAATGAGATTTTTCATCTGATTTCTTAACAAATGAAACTAATATTGTTCTTTTTTTTTTGGGTGATAAATAATAATATTGTTCTTAAATAGATAAAATTTACTATCACAGTACCACTACTACTATTTTAGCAATTTTTCTCTCTCAAATAACGCGATTCATTATTTAATTTGAAGAATTATCAAATGCGATTACCCAATTGAGTAGTTTCACGGTGCCACGTGTACAACGATGGCGCGAAATGGCCATATTTAGCAAAGTCGGAGCACTTTCGTGATTACAAATAAGTTTTCTGACGCTGAGGACTGAGCATCGAGCACTGAGCAGAAGTTTTCGAAAGTCCTGACTCGGAGCACTGAGCTCTGGCGTTGATTTTCTCATTAGCTGTTCATTCCCATTATCTCTGAGGCTTCGCTAGCATCCTCGCTTCTCTTGAGCTCTACCTTCAGGTAGCATCTAACAGTTGAGCTTTATCTTTCCACGATCAGGATATTTGCTTTTCGCTTTATTTTGGTTGGAAGACATTGCTGATTCGTTCACTTTGGGAATTCCTTTCTTTTTCGTCAAATCGTGGATGGATTCTGAGAATGAATGCAATTTTTTTTATTCCGTTTTCGTATGGTAGTCCGTTTGAGTGTCGAAGTATGCTGCGTTCAATTCTCCCCGTGAAGTTTAGAATGGTGTAATAATTTTCAAACTTTGTTATGTCTTAAATACGGAACATGCTACTTGGAAATATTCGGATTAAGATTGATGTTGACGATCGCAAACTTGAGCAAGTTATATGATTAACAATTAATTCGCAGCCCTGTCCGGGAGGGCGCAATTCTGTTTCGTGTCCCAAAATCGAAAAGCATCACGTTGCATTACATGCCTCAATTTCTGCTCATCTTTTTGTAGAAATTTCTATTAATTACTACATGCTGATGCTTGGATGTCTTTAAAATGAGGAGTGGGATATGAGTAATCTCGTCACGCATGGCATCTTGCACCAGACATTGATACGTCCAAATGTTGCTAAATGTCGAAGTAAAGTTAATTCTTCCTTCATATCTGGGAACACTTTATATCAAGGTGTAAGTGAGAATCAAGCGCCAGCACAGGCACAGAATTTTCTACTTGCTACAAAATTTTGTGCGAACAATATGGGTGTAAGAAATCAAAGAGTAGCGATGGGAAGGCATCAACAAGCTGCAGTTGTTCCACATGCTGTGTCTTCACCCCAAGGTCAAGCTTCTGAGGTGAGCTTCAAATGTGAAATTTTATAAATATGATTTAATTAATATTTCACGCCGATTAGGAAGTTCTAAAAGCATGTATCAAACGAAAGAAAAAAGAAAGTTCTATTAGTATACTGCAAGTAGGGATGAAGCTTAGTCAAACTCTGCACGGATCAAAGTTCAATTCAGTTAAGCCTAAGAAAGAGATCAGGCTTGGCTTGTATCTTCTACAAAATGTGAAAAATAAATTGCGCTTAATTAAATAAATTACTGTGCTTTATTTATTTTATTGTAAATTGAGTCACTTGTGCACTAAATGAGCCTTTTAAGCTTAACTGGGGCAGCTGAATGAGCTCTATGTTATATTCAAGTTTTTCCCATTCGATGAGTAAGATGAGAACAGTTTAGGTATGAGGTTCTAAATAACTCAATTCATCGACAATACTTCGTGTAAATATTGAATATAATTATTAATATGTTGATGAACTGTCTAATTCTTCTGTTCTGTGAGGTATTACAGTAGAAATGTTGTTTTCAGTTCAATATAAATTCTCTGGCATCCCCTCCACCTCAAAAGTAGGAGAAATAAAGAGCAATCGCCTTATGTTATAGATGTACACGTGCACACACGTGTTTGATAGTTTTTCAGACACATGCTACCATGTATTGATGGCTCAATTAATTACTTTGATATAACGGTTAATCTACAAAGTTTCCGTGATAGACCTTTTTTTTTTTTTCGGCCAATAGTTTCCTTGATAGACTGCATATTATGAAATGAATAATTGATCAACAGATCTTTGCATCATCCAAAAAAGTTACCAGAACTGACCATAAGTGTTCCCAGTCTCAACTTTCATGAATGTTTGAGCTATCCACTTGAACTTGAATTCTCTGTTAACAACTTTTGTCCATGGAGCAGGTTTCAGGAAATTTCCTTCTTGATGGGAATATTGAATTGCAGGTATACAGCAGGCTTAAAATATTAAATGGTTTAAGGCATTTATATGGTACAGTAATAATCTATGAATTGATGGGTGCTATATTGTATTATTGTTGATGTACCAGGTTGGTGTTACATCTTCGGCACCAGGGCTTACTCAAATTGACATACAAGTTTCTAGTAGTAGTGACTCTCTGCTTTTGCACTGGGGAGTTATTTGTGATCAGCAAGGGTATATTCATCACAAACTGTTTCCAATTATTGATATTTACCCCAGGATTTTCAAATGCTTGAATTAATTACTAATGTCCTGTACACTTACATTTGTTTTTTGTTTTCTAGGAAGTGGGTAATTCCTTCTCAACGCCCAGATGGAACAAAAGTATATAAAAACAGAGCTCTTAGGACTCCATTTGTTAAAGTAAGTTTCCAATGATAACTGAAAATTAATATAATTAAAAGAAAATTGATACTTTCACTTTATTTTTTATGAAATTGTTTTACTAGAGGGGCTCTAGATCCATCCTTAAAATAGAAATAGATGATCCTGCGGCACAAGCTATTGAGTTCATTATACTTGATGAAGCTCAGAATAAGTGGTGAGTGTTTGTACATGTTGTTGTTGTTGTTTTTTATTGAGTTCCTTATACTCAACAAGGCTCAGAATAAGTGGCGAGACTTTGAATGTTGTTTCTTTTGATTAAATTCACATTTACATCATTTGATCACACTTCTATTTACAGGTTTAAGAACAATGGTGGGAATTTTCACATTAAGTTACCATTGAAAGTTAAGTCAGATAAAAAAATTTCAGTTCCTGAAGACCTTGTACAGATACAAGCATATCTTAGGTGGGAAAGAAAGGGAAAGCAGATATACACTCCAGAGCAAGAAAAGGTCAGTGATCAATTCATGTTCATCTATAGGAGTTTAGTTTTTATTGTTATTCTTACTTTTTAATTTAATTCCTACACTTAACTTGCTATATTATATTATTCTGTTTTGTCTGTGGATATTATGAAAGCTGATATTTTGGGTTAGATTGAGTTTAAAACTTTCTTATGCATGAAAAAACCAGGGGGGAAAGGAAAATCCTTTCTTTTCCATTGCACAAAAGACATGATAAATATATTCTTTTCAAGTACTCTTGTTATCAGTATCTACTAATAATAATTGTCCTTTTTTATTGTTATTTTTTGGGGAAAAAAATCAAAAGGCACAAAAGACTTTTTCAAAACTAAAAACATTAATTGTTTATCTTTTCATTTTGTTTTTTCCATGATGTTCCATTTTGCATATTAAACGGTCCCTCTAAGAGGGTTTGGAAAGAGAAAGTGTTTAAGATCCTTAGGCAGTGTGCTGTTTTTGGAGTCCTCTTGTTGATCTTTTAGTTCACAAATTCCCATTTTCTAATACCATTCTGAAAACCCAAAGAAAATTGTTGTCTTTTTGCAGTTTGCTGTTGGCTTCATATGTTTCATTACATGGCATGGGATTTTTACTATTGTCTACCTGTGTGTAATGGATAAATTATTTTCCCTCTTTTCTGGTAGGAGGAATATGAAGCAGCTAGAACAGAAGTATTGGAGGAACTGGCTAGGGGCACTTCAATAGAAGATCTTTATGTGAGATTAAAAGACAAAACTACTGCCACGGAAGTCAAGGAGCCTTCTGTTTCTGAAACAAGGACAATACCTGATGAACTTGTAAAAGTACAAGCCTATATACGGTGGGAAAAAGCTGGGAAGCCTAATTACTCTCCAGATCAACAACTTGTAATTTTAGAACATACTTTCTGATTTCCATTTTCTGTTAAGTCTTACTTAGACTGTCAATATTATATTGCTTATCTAACCCTTTTATTTATCTATCCATGCCTTTATTCTGTGATTGCTAATGTTTACAACAGAGGGAATTTGAGGAAGCAAGAAAAGAATTGCTAGCTGAGCTTGAGAAAGGCACCTCTATAGATGAGATAAAGAAGAAGATTTTTAAAGGAGACATACAGACAAAGGTTGCCAAGCAATTGAAAACTAAAAATTATTTTCGTGCTGAAAGAATCCAACGGAAAGAGAGAGATCTGATGAAACTTATCAACAGACATGTTGCTGAAAACATTGTTGAACAAGATATAGATGTGCCAACAGCCTTGACAGTGATTGAGCAATATTCCAAGGAAAGGGAGGAACAGAATAGGGGTCTCCTTTTGAACAAGGAAATCTACAAGCATGATGATAATGATATTTTGGTGAGGCAATATCTTATTCATGTTTTCTTCTAATCTGTTTCTGCTGGTATTTATTTTTCTGGTATACATTTGCATATTGACGGTGTTTCATATCTTTAAGGTCCTTGTTACTAGAGATGCTGGCAAGACAAAGGTCCACCTGGCTACAGATTTTAAGTCACCCCTTACCCTTCACTGGGCCTTATCCAGAACAAAACCAGGGGAGTGGTTGGTGAGTGTATTAGTTTAAGTGAAAATTGCATCAAAACCCCTTCAATTTTAATATCATTTCCATTCCATGGAATGGTTAACTTTTAAGTATTTTGGACTCTAAGCATGAAAATTTAACTAAAAAAATCAAAATATTTAACCATGAGACTGTTAGTAAAGAAAATATTGCAAACAAAAATGGATGAAAATGGTTGTTGAATTTTTTTTCTAAGTTTTATGAGGTTAATTACCTGACTTCAAAGCTGAGAAGTCTATTTCTTCAAACTCTTTGGGCCTGATTGAGAGAGTTTTTAGACAGGTGGGTAAGGGAAACAATCTACTCTTCTGATTGAAAGTTCGATTAAAAAATGTATGGCATCACACTCCCCACTGATTGGATTTTCACTATCATTAAATGTGGGATGTTTTTGAAGGATGAAGCTTCCCATGCTATCTTTATGATGTTGGTCTTTCAAAGTGATGAGCTAGTAACTTGGGTTAAAATAGGAAATTCATTGTTATAATGAGCCCCAGCCACATTATGTGGAGAGTTTTGAACTTTTGGGATGTGGGATGGGTTTGTCCATCGTGTTTAATATCTCTCCCAAACCATTCCCTTTGTCAAGTGCTAAAGTTGAAGTGGGTTCTGTGAATATTTCTATTTTGTTTATAGTCAATACTGAAGCTGACATGCTTTGGATGTTAAAATTCATGTTACTGGTTGTGTGCCTTTTCCAAATGTCTCTAGCATCTTAGTTACACATGAATATCGGGCAGGTACCGGATCGAAGTGGTCTTCCGCCTGGTTCAGTTGCCGTGAATGGAGCTGCTGAAACACAATTTAAAAGTAGTTCTTCATCTGATCCTTTTCATGAGGTATCATACAAAATATATCTAAAGTTTTATTTTTCATTATTTGAGGTCATTTAGATCTGCAATCAATAAAATTTGCAGGTCCAATCCTTAGATATAGAGGTCGAAGACGATACTTTTAAAGGAATGCCTTTTGTCCTGTTGTCCTGTGGAAAATGGATAAAGAATAATGGGTCAAACTTCTACATTGCATTTCATAGTGGAAAGAAGCAAATACAGAAGGTTACAATCCTTGATCATCAGTCTTCATTATTTATTTCACCTTGCTATATTCAATCACAAATTTTTTTCTTTTTGAAAGGATAATGTTGATGGCAAAGGTACTGCCAAATTTTTGCTGGATAAAATAGCAAAAATGGAAGATGAAGCACAAAGGTCCTTCATGCATCGGTCAGTAATATTCTGAAAACTTTTGACTTCTCCATTACATTAATTTCATTTTTCCTCTAATGTGATTTTAATTTTATCTTATATGCATAAGGTTTTTTTCAATAGGATCTTGAGGAAATTGATTTCTCTGTAGTTTTCGGTAAAGCATTTGGTTCGCTTAAAGAGTAGTCTGCATCAGATGTTCATGGGCCATATGCTTAGCCTAGTATCCAATTTGGTTTAAGACCAGGCTTTGAAATTGAAGCTTGATGCCCAGGGCTGGGCCCATTCTGGTTTAGTAACACACCAGGCCATTCAAGCTCTTTTTCCTATACCACCGAGCGCTTAGGTTGACTGGTAGGGGGTCATCCTAGCTTAACCACAGGTCTCGTGTTCGAGCCGTGGGAATGCAGCAGCGTTAGGTGGTAGCTCACCTTCCCAAAGAGGAACCCGCACAAGGGGCGAACGGATTAGTCTGGACCCATGGTTGGTCCAGGACACCATGCGTAAGCAAAAAAAAAAAAAAGCTCTTTTTCCTATGGAAAAAACCTTGGTAGAAATTATGAAATGGACACCTAAATAATAGAATTTTCACATAAGTCTATGTAAAATTGTATTTTACTCCTGAAAAAATTTCAAATCTTCATATCAATTCCTATATCTTTGGAATAAAGCATGATTGTACAGGGCAGGGTCAACCAGCCCCCCACCCTCCAAAAAATGGATGGCCTAACCCTGGAAAATGTTTTTTGGCCCAACGCAAGTTAGTTCAATGTGGCTGGGCTGGTCCAGCATTGAACACCTGTAGTTGGATTTTTGGTTCAGTTCTAGAGATGGAGTAAAGGGTATTGAAGGGTCCCACATGTTATGCGTTTGTACTACATGCATTAATCTATCTCAAGAATTAGTTCAGTTGCCTTGATTTTTGTGTTACATTTAACGTGCCTTTTTTTCTGGCTTGCCTTTATTACCATCCTGGATCTGTTTGGTTGAACAAAGTATCAAATGCATGAGGATTTTTTAGTGCCTTATTATTGCCTCTAATCAAATCTGTCATGTGGAAGTTGAAAATTAACTGTTCTCCAATAATCTCATGGATGCTTGCCAATATGGTTCTGTTGGAAACTCTGTTTGGTGGGATCTGATTAAACCACTCAAACTTTTTCTCAGATTCAACATCGCGGCAGATCTTATAGATCAAGCAAAGGATGCTGGCCAATTGGGTCTTGCAGGTATTTTGGTGTGGATGAGGTTCATGGCAACAAGACAGCTCATATGGAACAAAAATTACAATGTGAAGCCACGGTAGACACTTGGTTTTTCCTCATATATAATTGCAATTCTGAATCGTACATAATTTAAATCTTCTTGAATTTGAATTTTTATCATTGTCTCTAGGAACAAGCTATTCATTTGCTATCTGTTCTTTGTGAATGTCTCTGTCCACACTTGACCATCTGCTGATCACAAGTTTTGATTTTATGTAACTATTGGAACAGTGAGATCAGTAAAGCTCAGGATAGGCTTACAGATTTACTTCAGAAAGTATATACAAGTTATCCACAGTATAGGGAACTTGTGAGAATGATCTTGTCTACAGTTGGTCGTGGGGGTGAAGGTGATGTAGGACAGCGGATTCGGGATGAGATTCTTGTTATCCAGGTGGTGTAATTTCTCATTTGATTTTCCCTCGTGTCTGAGCATTTCCCTTAATCACATGGAAATTGTTACATGATTTGCAGAGGAATAATGACTGCAAAGGTGGAATGATGGAGGAATGGCACCAGAAGTTGCACAATAATACTAGTCCTGATGATGTTGTCATCTGTCAGGTAATATATGTATTAATCGTTAATTTTGGATTTCCATATGCTTTCCTCATTAGCCTCACATTTGACTTTATGGTAAGTTCTTCAGGCACTGATTGATTATATAAATAGTGACTTTGACATCGGTATTTACTGGAAAACATTGAATGCCAATGGAATAACAAAAGATCGTCTTCTGAGCTATGACCGTGCTATCCATTCTGAACCAAATTTCCGAAGAGATCACAAGGAAGGCCTTTTGCGTGATCTCGGAAACTACTTGAGGACTTTGAAGGTTAAATCGATATACCTTAGTGATTATGTGTTTTTTTTCCCTGCAGGTGAAATGCATTAGTTGGGAAGAGCTCTTGGCTTCTATTCAATAATTTTTTTTTCCTTGTATACCTGCTGAGCTGCTAACTATGTGCCCATATATCAGTGAGATATGATCAAAAGATATAATGTTGCAGGATATGGTTTTATCTATGCCTAATAGCCAAAGAAAACCAACATTTTGGTGCTCACTTTCAAACCAACATTTGTCTAGTTTTGTGTGGCCTAGATTTAATTCACCTCACAGATTATATTCTACTCAGTCATAATATTTTTATGCAGGCCGTTCATTCAGGTGCAGATCTTGAGTCTGCTATTTCATATTGTACGGGATATAAATCTGAGGTAACAAAAGTACCTTCTTCTGTTGTCCAAGGAACAGTAGTGTTGTAAGTTATGATAAATCCTGTAGATGCTTACATTTTTCTATTTCTATTTTCTATTCCATTATTCCTTAGGGTCAAGGCTTCATGGTTGGTGTGCAGATAAATCCAGTACCTGGTTTGCCATCTGGTTTTCCAGTAATATTTTTCAACTTTTTTTGGGACTTGTCTATGATGTTATTGTGTCTTCTGAATCAAAAAAATGAGTATATTGTATCTCTTAAGCAGGAATTACTCCAGTTTGTTATGGACAACATTGAGGTCAAGGAAGTTGAACCACTTCTTGAGGTTTATGCTGCTTTAGTGCAATCAATGATAATTCATTTATTGTTTTATATGTTAGCTTTTCTTGTACTAATATACATATGTTTTGCAACAGGGATTGCTTGAGGCTCGCCAAGAACTACGTCCATTGCTCTCTTTGCCTCAGGATCGTTTGAAAGATCTTTTATTTTTGGATATGGCCCTAGATTCTACCGTTAGAACTGCATTGGAAAGGGGATATGAGGAATTAAATAATGCTGGACCAGAGGTAAATCTTGTCCTGAGCTTCTGATAGTATGCAAATTATGTTACATCGTTTATCTATGATGTTACATGTCAATTTTTCATTATTTTATTGCAACGATAAATAAAATATTTGAAGACATTAAATCTGACAAGCTGATTTATGATTTCTGCAGAAAATAATTTACTTCATCTGCATGGTCCTTGAAAATGTTGCACTTTCGTCAGATGAGAATGAAGATCTTGTCTACTGCTTGAAGGGATGGAATGTTGCCTTAAGTATGTGCAAGAGTAAGGATACTCATTGGGCACTGTATGCAAAATCGGTCCTTGATAGAACACGACTTGCCCTTGCAAACAAGGCCGAGTGTTACCAGAAAATTTTGCAACCTTCGGCAGAATACCTTGGGTCACTGCTTGGGGTGGATAGATGGGCTGTACGTCCTTGTTTGATATTTTCTGTTATTTACTTTTCTTCCTTGTCACTCTCCTGAAAATCTCCTCTTGTAGGTGGAAATCTTCACTGAAGAAATTATTCGTTCTGGGTCTGCTGCTTCTTTGTCTTCTCTTCTTAGTCGACTGGATCCAATGCTCCGAAAAACGGCTAATCTTGGAAGGTGAATTGATAATATTTGTTCAAATTAAGCATAAATCTTTGATGTTAAAAGTAAGTCCAAACATGTTTTTGATTTTCACTATTATGTAATGATACTTGAGGAAATTAATTAAGAGATGGTGATGATAGACACCAGTAGGTCTTAATATAAGAAGAAACAGAATGAGGAAGGTAGCTAGTTATAGTGGTTAAGAGAGTTCACTAATCTGAATAGATCCATGAAGTATAAATAGAGGGGACGAGACGGTGTATTTATTGCTGAACAGTAATGCAAAGTTTCTGGTTGTGGATTGATGATAGGCTTATCAGGTTGTTTACTTGGAACTAGCATGGTTAGTTAAAGTCTATCAATCCCGTTGCTAGCTGGTTGAAGTTGTTCACTTGAGATTATTTAGTTAATCCAAACTAACCTGTACATATAAAGCTGTAACCCAGGTCTCTGCGGCATGATGAATGAGAATCAAGTATTCTTCTAGTCTCTCTCTCCTTTTTTCCACTCCTTATTCTTCTATCAGACAACCAGTTCTCTCTTCTCCCTTTCTCTCTACATGCTATATATCTTCTGTTCACTATAATTTTACATATAGTGTAACCCTATCAGTTAAGGTTTCCAAAGTACCCTCTCTTTTCACTTTCTGCCAGTTGATATGCTAGACTGCTACAGCATTATGCAGTTAATATGATATAATATTCTACCATAACTCTGGCTGGCGTTGAACAGCTGGCAAATTATTAGCCCAATTGAAGCCATTGGATATGTTGAGGTTGTGGATGAGTTGCTTGCTGTTCAAAACAAATCGTACGAGCAGCCCACAATTTTGGTTGCAAAGAGTGTGAAAGGAGAGGAAGAAATACCAGATGGCACAGTTGCTGTACTGACACCTGATATGCCGGATGTCCTATCTCATGTTTCTGTTAGAGCAAGAAATAGCAAGGTATGACAACCTAGAACTCTGGTCCTTTTCCATGACCATAAGGCAATAATTAAATGATGATACTGTTTATATCTTCAAACAGAAAACTGGCCTACTTCATCAGCTACATATTAAAGAAAATATGCAAAAACCATATATTAGAAGCTATATTGATACATTTGAACCTGATATAGGGCATGTTGGTCGTAGGTTAAATTATTTAAAAATCTACATAGTGGAGAACTGCAATTTCCTACTTCTCTCTTGCTGCAGAAAAATAGATTCTGCTGTCATGAAAGTAGTTGCGTCTTGGCAGACCACATATATCTTTAAAAAAATAAAAGTCCTCTTTTTACAAAAATAATTAGATTTATTCTTCACATCTTGGCTGAGCAGGCTCTCAGTTTGTTTGTCTTCTTTGATACGGATGTGGGAAATGGAATTGAAGAGGGAAAGGAGAATACACGCTTACACACCGAGGAATTTAGGAGAACTGAATAATACTTTACTGAATCAGACTCAACAACACGCATGGGTCAGACCTTAATGTCTTATTGCCTAGGACTGACTCTCACCTACCCCTGATATAACTAACTTATATTGTTTTTATTATTTACAATATGTTTATGGATACACTCCCTCTCCAATTTTTGGGCCTCTCCTCTATTTATTTATACATTTCTCTCATATTCCTTACCTTTTCTTTTCGAATAAAGTGCCTATCAAGTTTCATTAATGTAAAATGTAGCATTTATAATATGCCAAATGATGTCCATTATTTTGTTTTACATTGGTGTCAATATATTCTTCCTGACTTGCAAGAGGTGAAGATGGCGGATAAGACATTTATCTACGTTGACATAGATAAAATACTGACTTCCAATTTTCAAGTTTTCCAGGTCTGTTTTGCAACATGCTTTGATCCCAATATCTTGGCTAGCCTCCAATCATGTAAAGGAAAGTTTTTGCATGTAAAACCTTCATCCGCGGATGTGATTTGTAGGTAACATCTCAGTATTTTTTTCTTTCCTCTCTAGTTGAATGACCCAAATTGCCGAGTTTCATTTCTTTCCCCCTTTTGACCAATCTACTCACTGTTTGGCAAATTCTCTCAGTGAGGTCAAAGAGGAAGAGGTAAATGATTCAAAATCAACTAAGCAGAAAGAAGTTACCTCTTTGTCTCCTATAACTTTGACCAGAAAGCAGTTTCGTGGTAAATTCGCCATAGTGTCTGATGAATTCACAAATGAACTGGTAAGATTTGTCAAAAGCAGCATTAAGTTGAGGGTTTTCGTTTATTATGACAAAATCATTTTTAGTTTGGTCAAATACAAGAATCAAAATATTTGAGAATAAAAATTCTTTTTATTTTGCGTCTCTTCTCCATAAAGTACCTATGTTTTTCCAGGTTGGAGCAAAGTCACGCAATATCTCTTATTTAAAAGGAAAACTGCCCTCTTGGATTGGAATCCCCACTTCAGTTGCCATACCATTTGGAGTATTTGAACACGTCATTTCTGATAAATCAAATAAGGTTATACATCATATTCCTGCTGTCCTACATTTTCATGTGTACATAATGAGCTGTGCAGCTTATATTATCCGGTCATCTTTGTTTAGATCCATCATCTTGCATGTCTATGATTATATTTTTTTCATTTTCACTAGGAAACAATGATTTAGTTCTCACTACATAGCCTACATCAATATTTAGAATTATTTTAGGGAAAGATGTAAACTTGTGAATAAAAGACGGGAGCTGTCACTGAATATAAACTGAACCAAAAGGTGCTAATTTACCTTCATTACTTCAATGACAAAGTTTGGAAGGAGAAGAATCATTTTCTTCATTTGTTACTAGTACATTTCTTAAAAGCAAAACTGTCCTTAACTCTTGTTTATTATGTGATATAGTTAAGTGAACAGAGAACCCTCCTTTAAAAGCTAACTGTTGAGGCAGGAAAACCAACCTACTTGAACATCCTATTGAGTAGTCTTCATCAATCCCCCCCCCAGGGGGAGATTCAATGTCCTAGCAACTGCACTTTATGACCCATACTCAGTGCGATTGTACTTGACTTTTTTGTCGGGCAAAACCCTCCTCAATCAATGCTTTGATAACAATTGAGATGGGGACTCCCCAAAAATTACATTAAGCATCCCAATTGAGATAGGGAACCCTCCCCCAAGATTACATTGAGCATCCATATTTCTCAATATGGGACAGGGGTATCCTATACTACCAAGTCCCCATCTATAGTCAAGGAGTATTAAGTTAAGGCACTAGAAGTGTGCCGGTGACTCCCATTAAAGATTTAGTTGGCCTTATAGTTCTATATCCAATACTGCATAGAATGCATGTATTTCATTTATGTCTTATCTTTATTTATCGAAAAGCTTCAATTATTCAAGTCTGTCTGTCTTGTCTTATGATGGAATCTTTTATTTGAATGTTACAGATAGTGGCTGAGAAGGTTAAAAGTCTGAGAAAGAAGTTAGATGAGGGAGAGTTCAGTGCCCTCAGGGAAATTCGTGACGCTGTGTTACAGTTGAATCCTCCATCCCGGTTGGTATGTTCTTTCTAGCAGTTGGCTTAAGATTAACACAAAGTGACACATTTCTTCCTTTAGATTCTTATGCAGCTGCATATGAATTTTCCCTCCACTTTAGAGTTGATTTAGATCTTTAACATATTCTCTTATCAGTGACACCCCCAAAGTTCTTTCCTTCATTGGATGGGTATAATGGAACTGAGGAAGAAGATATCTTAGGTCAGGACTAACGAGATTAGACCCTCTGAATGTCATTGTCTGAAATTTTGGTGAAGTTGTCATCGGTTCCTTTTGTTGTTTAGTTTGTGAGAACTTTTCTCTCTTCTCTTTTTAACTAGCTTCATAGAAATTCAAAGACGCCAAATTTAGAGGATCAACTTCCCAAAACTAACTGTTTCAAATAATTACATTCCGATCATGCGTGCTTTCAACATTTTCTTTTGTTCAAAGAAAAGCTAGCCCTCACCTTACCATCTCACGTGGTGCAATGCATTTTGCCGTTATCGTCAATGGAATATTTAAATGGCTCCATATAAAATGCTGTAGAAACTAGAATCCTATAGATGAAAGGTACCGGGTTACCTTATTTTCAGGTAGAGGAGCTGAGGACTAAGATGAAAAGTTCTGGAATGCCTTGGCCTGGTGATGAAGGTGAAAAACGATGGGAGCAGGCATGGAAGGCTATAAAGAAGGTAATATCCCCTATTACAGTACATAACATAGTTTGAAATATTCAGTACTCTGTACAATTTTATTTTATTGTTCAGCTTTTTCATAAAATTCATCTCTTTATTTATGTCATTGACTTTATTATATGGATTTGCAAAAGGTTTGGGGTTCAAAGTGGAATGAAAGAGCATACTTTAGCACAAGAAAAGTGAAACTGGACCATGAGTATCTTTCCATGGCCGTCCTTATCCAGGAAGTCATTAACGCTGACTATGCTTTTGTCATCCACACGACTAATCCATCAACAGGAGATTCATCGGAAATATATGCTGAGGTATAATTGTTAATGGATGCATAACTTTTGTGTACATAAGGAATTTTATTTGCGGTTTAAATGAGAGAATGAAAAGAAGCCTAGACATTCATTGAATGCTATACTTTCTTTTGAAATAGGTGGTCAAAGGACTTGGAGAAACTCTGGTCGGAGCTTACCCTGGCCGTGCTTTAAGTTTCATATGCAAAAAACATGACCTGAACTCCCCTCAGGTAACTCTACTTCGTATTCCTCTTCTTCTTCTGACAGTATTGTGTACTGTTAATCGTCTGTGAGATAATATAATGACTTGATGGCAGGCGTATGAAATTACTCTTACCAGCAAACTGTATCTATTCCATGCGTTCTTCATTTTTATGTTAATGGGTTTGACCCTTTGAGGTTCTTCAGGTCTTGGGTTATCCTAGCAAACCTGTTGGCCTCTATATAAAGCGCTCGATTATTTTCCGATCTGACTCCAATGGTGAAGATCTAGAAGGCTATGCCGGTGCTGGCCTTTATGACAGGTAAACTTATTCATATCTCTTGCAAAACGAGCATCTTCTCTGGTTATAGATGCCCATGGTGTCACCAAAGATCTCTGTTATGAGTCTCTAGTTATAGATGCCCACAATGTCACGAAAGATCTTTTTATAAGTCCCACGTCAAAAAATCTCAAAGATGTGTTGTTTGTAAGTCAAAGTGCTCTCCCTTCTAGTCTTAATCTTTTGGGATTGAGCTCTCCCTTTGGGCTTGTAACTATCCTTTTAGGCTTGTGAATATGATGGAGACTTGGTAATATGAGATACCAAATCCTACATTGAGTAAAATGGGATGTTCAATGAGGTATGTAAGTAATTTAGTTCTCCCATCTCAATAGCTAGTTTTTGAGGTAGAGTTTTCCATCCTATTTAGATACCCATCATACTATTACAATCTCGACATTATTGATGATAGTTTCTTTATGCACATTGAAATATATTAATTGAAATTTCCATGCAACAGTGTGCCAATGGATGAGGCAGAGAAAGTTGTGCTAGATTACTCGTCTGATCCGCTCATAGTTGATAGTGGTTTTCGCAAGTCAATCCTGTCCAACATTGCTCGTGCAGGAAGCGCTATTGAACAATTATATGGCTCTCCTCAAGATATTGAAGGTGTGATCAGAGATGGAAAAGTCTATATTGTCCAAACCAGACCACAAATGTAAGCCTCTAAACTAATGTCACCTAATTCACCTACTCCAATTATGATCAACCCAGTTCGGAGTTTCCAATGTGGGATGAACTTTGAGGGTTTGAACTTTGAACTTGCGGGCCAAATTTTGATCGTACATGCAAATTCAACGTGATTGGTTCTGATGTGATAATTTATAATGCATGCTTGAGACCTGTAATCATGTGAATAAGAAAGTTCTATTTGCGCTATTATTCATTCATTCTTTTTTATTTATTTACGCTGATGTAGAAAATTTACATACATTCTCGTTTTTCTTATTGCGGTCTGTATGATAATATCAATGCATCTGTCAAGTTTATTAGGTTCTAATTCGCTTGTAATATTCTGTTATTCATGAAGCAGCAAGTAAAAAAATGTGGCCTAACTCAGCTAATGACTTGGAGATTGTTCATGTATTTCCATTTATCAGAGTGCTCAAATTTGTGATTTGAAATCTTGCTTAAAGTAAAGATGATTACGATCTTTCCTGACGACTTGATACGCATAATAATATGATAATATGATTCTAACGAAACAAAGGTACATGATGGAGGTTAGGAGGCTGTGTTCTATAGACCAGAATTTCACCAACATGCCCCCCTACTCCATCATTTTTAACATCCCCAAATTATTCTTGAGCCATATTAATCCTAGGAGCATTATTGAAAATCACACCCAATATTGCCCATGGAAGCCAGACAGTGTTAAGAACACAAGGACACATTCACTGAGAAGGTGGACAACCTACGACACTGGACCCTGAAATAGTAATCCAAGCTTCGTTTAACCTGCCAGAGAGTTCATGGGAACCATTGTACTGGGCAATAGCATAGGAACCTTTGTCTTGTATTGGTGCAGAACTGCCAGGTGGCAAGTGCGTTTTGATGCTGCTCACAAGAGCCTTAACTTCTTTATCAATGTTATCGTCTCTGGCAAAGCCACTGAACTTTCTTACAGCCACGCAATGAGAGTCCCACTTGTCTAAGTGCAATTTGAGGTCAGGGTTAGGTCGTGGAGAACTTGCTTTATATTTTGGCGACATATAAAACCTCACTGTATACTCAACATTCCCACTAGATGATGAGGATGTTGTTGTTGATGATGATTTGACAATACTTGTTAAGACTGGTGCAGTGAAATCCATTTGTGAGGAATTCAGATTCGCCCCATGAATATATTCATACAGCCTGGCCCCACAATCAAGAAACAGAGTATTACAATTTAAAACTACAACCTGGCCTAATATTAATGAACTAGATAACTAATACGCGGATGTTAAAAAAATTAGTTAGCTTATATGTAAATAATGTTTATCAATTTTCCTAAAATACCATCTTTAATCATCATTTATATTAAAATTACCTCTTGATAGAAATTCTTTTAATATATGCATTCGGTAAGGATAGTTTGGGGAAATCAAGATAAATAGCTTATTTTCATAAATTTATGGCATTATTTAAGTAAGCCATTTGTTAAAAATGTATTTAAGTTTCTCTACAATATTCTCTTTAATCATATATATTGAAACTACCTTTTGATGGAAACCCTCTTAAATATGTAATCAATAAAGATAGCTTAAAGAAAAAATAAATTTGAAAGGTAAAATAAATTAAAATATTATATTTAGAACTAAAACAAACCCTATAATTAACTCTTATATTTAAAATTGGATGTATGAATTTAGAATATGAATTGAATTGAGGTATTAAGTTTAAAACCAAAATAACCTCTAATTGTTGGCTCTTATACTTGGAACCAAAAACAGAATATTGAGTGAGCTTTTGCTGAGTGAGCAGACAGAATGGTCAGAAACAGAACCTGTGAAAACCGATTGCGGTGGAGAGATTGAAGGAAGATCCTCGTACAGAAGCTGACATCCACGAGGATTCACTGTAAAGTCTGATCTCAAACTCTGATTCTGACCGTACAACTTTGTAGCTTGGCTCTTCAATGGCCCCCGCAAGTTGACTGGTCTTGCCACTCAACAAACACACAGCCATGCACAAGTAGCAGAACAAGCATATGACTCCTCTCTTCATCTTCTCTCTCACACAATGCACTCTTAGCTTCAACCCTTGAGTTTAAATAGACACAACAGACTGATAGTGTTGTAACTTGTAAATGTAAATATCTCATCTGTGACACGTAAAACGTTTAAACAACAAGTGGTCTAGTCTCATATTAAATCCACTGCTGATTAAAAAAATGATGAACATGGGATTGCGCCATTTAATCTCATAATTATATAGTTTTCCAGTGATTTGATTCCCATCTCACTCTGATTTTGCTGTCTCCCACTAGTTGTTATTTAAGGTGCCGCACCCACAAGTGTTTTCCTGTTTCAGAAATTGGCTCAAAATATTATACCTCAATCAGTACACATCGTACAATCAAAAGAATACAGAAGCACTCGAGTCATTAGAGTGGCCAATATTTTGATGGATCATGCCCAGTTGTGAACGTTCTTCCATTATCTTGTCAGGAAAGAGACAAACCAATTTCGACGGGTCAAATAGTCCAATGTATGCCAACATAACTAATTTATTCGACGTTTCATAAGTGCTCTGGAGTCTTGCAAAGCAGAGTTTATAGAATATTATTGAGCGACCATCAAATATCTGGCTCAGTAAGATTATGTTAATAATGAAAACTGTATGTATTTTTAGATAAATACGATCTCCAGGTTTACCCTCATTATAGTTTTAGTTCCTCACATTTCAAACTGTGGGTTTTGATCCTTTAAATTTTATTATTGATTCCTATAATTTCATAAAGACTTGAACCATTTTAGAACCAATCCAATACCTACAGCTTGAAAACCTGAGGAACCAGAATGAAATTGAGTGCAAATTTAAGGAAGTAAATATTGCATTAACCCTACATTTAAAGCAATTTTTTTTCTGGGAGTAAATTCCGGTAAGCATTATTAAACTTGTGAAATTTTAGCGCACAAAGAATCTGGATTGCATTAAACAAATGAGTCCCCCGTTGCACTCAATTAATACACTTCTACATGATTTTTGGGAAAACTCGGGTCGGCTCAATAGCATTCTCTGGAAAGGAAGGCCCACTACGAAAACGCTTAAGGACCCATTTTCATGGCCCGCTGTCTCTTACTGGGCTACATAATGAAACTCTAGAGAAAGCCCATGAACATTATTAGGGCTCTTACAGTCCATAAACTTGAAATTGTATCTAAGAGAACTTGATACAGGATATCTTGGGAAGAACGTTCTCAAACATTCCTGCATCAAATTAAAAGTCTAGGTTTTACCGGTGGGTTAGGTTTAATAGAAATGGCTAATTTCTCACAATGCGACGAATTAAGGTTTGAATATTTGTTGGGAGATGTACTCATATTTAATTATTAATAATGCTTCGACCATAATTGCTTATTTGCTTCTAGTATATAGATATATGTGCTTAACAACAACAACAAAATTCTAGGTTTTACTAGCGAGGGGTTTGATCTAGAGAAAATGGTCAAACTCTTGGAGCATGATAGACTAAAATTCAAATCATCATTAGGAGAAGTGATCTCATTTGATGATAGTGTCTCTAATAGAATTACCTTTAATATGAGGAAATTTGTATTTAAAAAAAAAAAGTCTCAGTTCATATATATATATATAATATTGTAAGAGAAAGTGAATTTTTGTACGTATGCCAATCCAAATCTGTTGGTGTGGCAGAGTATGGCAGTAGACCTTTTAGGTTTAAGGAGGAGTTAGTGAACAGGTAGATGCACATGTATGCGTAATGATGGAAGAAGAACATGATTAATCATCATTAACGTCCCCCCCTCCCCCCAACTATCAATCTTAAACCTAACCCTTCAAATTATGTACAGTGTTGGCGCAACATCATCATGACACAGACGATGATGTATCACAGAGAGCGTATGGCCCATATATGTGTGTGTGTGTGTGTGTGTGTGTGTGTGTGTAAGATGATGATGATTCCTATAGCAGCATGAAATGTATCCCACAGACGACACACAAATCACAACAGAAAAACATTATTGAATTTGCAGACAACATTAAAATGGCACAAATGAATCTGTTTTCCAACATAGAGCCACTCTGAAATTATGGCTCATGCAAACATGAACACTCTTTTGAACCTATGAGATGAGGTTGTTTCTCCGTGTAACATCTTTTAGGGTTTTTGTTTTGTTGATTGCATTTTTTAAGTAAGAAAGTTGATCGGTCGTCGTGCTCCTCCAACTCTTTAGACACTATCATTGCTTAGCATCTTTGTCCCATCCTTGCAGGCCTTTTTTATTTTTATTATTATTATTATTATATAATAATAGTAACAATAATATTTCCGCAGATGCCGGCATCTTTAGCCATTTCATATGAGTATCCTCATTTTTAACCTTTAAGTTCATTTTCAATCTTTTACCAAATCATAGATAACTTCCTTAAACTTTATGTTCTGTATAGATCATAATCTCATCAAACTTTGAAACTGTATCATGAGTTCTCCTAAACTCTTGCATTTCTGCAGATAATTTTCATGCTGGCAGTTTTATTCATTACTTATCTACGAGCAGGCATATGTATTAAAGTGCGGGGAACCTATATAGATATAAGAGTCAAAGCTCGAAGAGGTATAGACATACAAAAATACAATTTAAGAAGATATAGTATTGATAGATAAAGTTGGAAGTTTAGATGAATTCATTGTTAAATTTTAGAGGTTAAGGGGTTATTTGTATACGGTTTAAAGTTAAGAAATTTTTTTATGTAATTTAGTCTTAGATTTTATTTTATTTTATGCTACATTTTTTGTTAATTAATATTAAAAACAAATGTTGTAGAAATCCTGCAAATCTGAGGTCAAGTATACAGAAATGGCCATGGTCATGAAATAAGTATGAATTAAGGACTTTATATGGTCTATAATTGGCCCTTTTTCAAGAACGTGACCTTTTAGGTTTCATATATTAAACACACATTTATATCTATAGTTTGGGCCTCTTTCAAATATAGTAATAAAGTTAGAGAGAAAGGGTACTGTTGTGGTATATATGTTGATGATTTTAACCTGAGCTGCTGCCATTATTAATTATTCTTCCTCATGATTCTATTCTCTTCTTTTTATGATGCCACTTTATTCATATCCCACTTTTTTAAAAACAGATGCAATCCTAAAGTTGGATGCCTTGATACCATGTTTTCTATCATGGAGCTTATATATATATATATATATATATATTCTTTGCAGCTTACTTTCTAAGCTTATTTGTAATTTGAAACGAGTGTTGAATATTGAATTTCAAAGACATTGTAAATTATAATTTCCATAAAATAGCAATAAATTATGCATGACTCTATATCAATTGATAAAGCAAGAGTATAAATTATGAACTCGAAGAAGAGGAACTGTTGATTAATAAAGTGGCATCTTTTTAACCTGATTCTACATACAAGCCTGCCTAATTAATTAGTTTGTGAATTTTTGTTGAGCTTAACTTAATTATATCCTGTGTATATAGAGTATATCATGCTTCTCTTATCCTATTAATAGGGTGTGTATATATATATATAGAGAGAGAGGAATTTTTTTTTGTTTTATTTATAAGTGATATAATTAATTTTTTTTTCATACAAATGTGCAATTTTATCATTTATTTATTATCATGACGACTTTGTTTACATAGGTATAATATATATTAGATAAGGATAAAGTTAAAATTTTTACTAAATTTTAACATAAAGTTAATGAAGTTTAAAATTTTCATTGGTATATATAAAACATATTGGAAGTGATCTATAAATATGACTGAAGTAATATATGTGTATAGCGATACACAGGTGTGTAATAAGTCATTTTTTATTGTGTAGGATCAGAAAATTATGCTGGAGTGGGAGTTCATTTTCAGGCTTTGAACATTGAAACCTCACCATATTCTTTGAAAACGTTAACTGTAGTAATTAAGAAGCTGAGTTAAGATAACACTTTTTATTGGTAACTAGCAGATTCTTGTATGTATATGTTAAGCACCAAGGCATGTGTCCAAGATTATTAATCACTTTATGGAATACTAAAGCTATAAAAGCCACTCCCTTGAACCTGGTAAATATAAGTCATTTTTAATTAATTCACATTTATTAATAAAAATAATTAAATATATCATAAAACTCCAGTGGTTTTCAATACCAACCTTTATTAACAACATTAAATCTTATAATTCTATTAATTTCTACTCTCTCTCTCTCTCAATGTTCTTAAGTTCTTATTAGATATAGATATACGTGGGAGAGAGATTTAATACTTTTTAAGAATATCACACACATTATAAAAAGATTAAAAAAAACATTTCCTAAAACATGCCTTGTGTGTGTATGTGTGTGTGGTACACCAGAATAGCGTCGTTTTAGAATATGTGAATGAAAACTAGGGGGATTGATCAAATGGCTTTGAACACCTGTTACTTTATCTGTCACTCTCGCCTATTCAAGTTTTACACTAAATACCTCTAAAAAGTTCATCATAACTTCCTTTTTTTATAGAGCATTCAGTATTCTGGATAAACCACACTTTTAACTTAAAGAATTTATCATATATTCAAACTAATTTAGATCAAATCAGACAGGATTACAATTGTAACAAAACTTTACCATCGAGTATATAACACTGTTGCATTTTCATAACTCGAACTCAATACATTTGGTTAAGCTGACACAGTCCATTATCAATTGAATTAGATGCTTGATGGTTCCTTTTCTCTCCTTTCTATTTGTAGTTCTTTTGAATACACGCACGAGCAACAAATTTTCAGCTCAAATTCTTGAATAATTTTAAATGAAGTGAGGAAGGATTGGTAATGGTTTCTTGCAGTTAATTTCAAGTAGAGAAAAACAAAATTTTAGCAACATTGATAGGTATAATAGAAAGATTCAGTTCCTCACAATATGATTAACTAAACTTTGAATCTTTATTAAACAAGTTATTCATCACAATTGGTACTCGATGGTACTTTAAACAGAAATGTGTTTAGTAAGAAAGCACATTTACTTAACCCCAAAAAAGGTTGGGAATTAAGAAAGTTTTAATATTTGATGAGATTGCCCACCAAAGAAATTGAGAGCAAAAGGGGAAAGAAGGGAATAATGATTAGGATTAATAGGTGACGCATGCGGGAGCCAATAGGTTAGTCAAAGTCAAAGTATCGGTTGAAACTTGAAAGCATTACTTCGACTGCTGATTCGGTCAAATTAAAAGGCTTATGGGCATAAAGTGAGTAAGAGTGATGCCCCATTCTGCTGACTTCCAAATTATGATATGTCACCTTTTAATTTTGTTCCTCCTTCTAGTGATGAACTAGGAGTTAAATGTTCAAATCTCACCAAAAAGAAGTGCTTTAAGTTTAATTTAATCGTCCTGATATTTTTGAAGGACCTAGAGGATGATCTGATTGATCCTGGCTGAAGCATTCTGCTGGTTTCTATTTTATGCAGAGTGGGTTGCAGCTCAGCTATGAATTCAATTAAACCATACCCTTCAGATTCTCCTCTGACAAAAAATGTGTCATTATTCATTCTCACACATACAATCATATTTACCTCTCCTCGCTTTGATATTTTCTTATATACATAACGTATATATATAAACCACCATAAAGTTCGGACCTTTCCGGAAAATAAATGTTCTGCAACTGAACGTGCCTTAGATGGTCAAGTGTGTGCGCGCGCGCATGAAATTGTAATGCATCGTATTAAGTACTAATCTTAAATACTATTACAAAATTTCTTTACATATATTAATTAATCAGAGTAAGAGTTTGAGTGGAGGTTACGTGCATGTGTTGGCTAATTATGAATGCCACCCTTCTGTTTTTCAGCTTGTATTTGGCCTTTAATTATACGACCCACTCATCACGTGTTAAGTAATAAATTAAAAGTAATTATATCCCAACCCCAACAAATATAAATAATGAATCCATCGTGGTTTGTCCAACCACAAATTGTATGTGTCGTGGTCCGACTTCTTTCGCAAGTATCTTTCTCAATCTCATTTTATTTTCAAAATATGAGATAATTCTAAATAAATTTAATTTATCAAAATACGATCTAAATAAATTATAAGTGTATTATATACAATATAATAAAATTTCAACTTATAAATTATTATAACAATATTTTTTAAAATATTAAATATAGATAATTCATTATTTGATTTAAGGGTGTTAATCCGTTTCTCATGACAAAGAAATGTGGAAGAAAGAGAAGCGCATGTGAGAAAATCTGCTCCCATGTGTGATGGTCAAACTATTTATTGTTTTGAACATTGACTTTTATAACAGCAGATAGTGAAACAATAATTAAACCAACCACTTGTAAAACATATATAGATCAGGAATTGATTAATCTGTGATATTTTTTCTGCCAATTGATCTCTGATGTATTAATTCACTGAGATTGTATAAATTTAATAATTATATTTATGCCAATTAACGGAAATGAGAGTGACCATGGTGGTAGTATGGTATTTCCTTCAATCCTATTTATAAATAACAAATATTCTTTATCTCATGGGTATGGGTATAATCCTTTATATAAACAACAACTTTTTTCCTAAAAATTTAATGTTATTTTTTCAATTTTTATCTTTAATTAATTTCATTTCTCTCGCATATTTTTCCTCACCCATCCTCTCAATCACTCATCATTTTTATAAAAAATGATTTGTTTGAAAAAATTTCATCTTTTACATATTCATTACTTTTATTTAATTTTAACTGTTAATTCGTTTTGCATGATTTGAGTAGTTATTGTTTATAAAAAAGGATTGGAATATATTAATATCCTTTGAGATTTCATGGATTATTAGATCACACACACACTTTTTTTGCCAACTTTGATGGTTTCAGAAGCTGGTGATCATAACTTAAATTAGGGTTCTTATGAGAAAAAGGGATTAAAAACTCATAAGTTATAATATATATAAGTTAAAGTATACATTTGGTCCTTTAAGTTTACATCAAATTTCAATTTCGTCTTTTAAGTTTCAAAAATTCACTTTTAGTTATTTAATATTAATACCGTCAGTTTTATTTAATATAAAATACTAATTGGAGCACCATTCTGCATTTAAATAATGTTAAAATATATTTAAATATTGATTATTTAATATACTTATTTTTGTATTTTAAAATTTAACCATATTTTTTGGGCATTTAATAGCATATTCACAATTTTTCATTAAATAAAACTAATAACATTAAAAAAAATTAAAAGTGTATTTTTTAAATTTAAAGGTGAAAGTTTTATTTTAAGCTATACATATATTTATATATATAAAGGGACTGCTCTCTATATGGTGGGCATCATTGACGCACACCTAAAAAGATGCACAACACATTTGTCTTTATACACTATGATTCAATTTAACTCTTATTTAACAAGCAACGATCTCAATTCATTTCCTTATATGTATACATTCAGCTTACTATTTGAATAATCAATAGATTCTGAGTCATGGATTTACTTTTTTTCCAGTATAAAATGATATACAACATGTATATACACACAGAGGACATTTTTTGCGAGATGTGATAATTAATAATAGAAATTAGCCATCACATATGGACTTGTTCAAATATTAAGTGTAACTATTTCAGATAAAAAAAAATATGAAGTGCAACTATTGGGAACAGAAGCGTACATGCAATGTAGGATAAATTATCCAATAAGGATTTTATATGAAATAAAAAAAAATTTAAGCGTGTGATCGAAGATTTACCGAATTGCATCAACAAGTAATCAAAATTCAATATCCAGCTAATCTAAACTTCACGATTCAAGTGTGATAATGTGCCCGTGAATTTTAAATAATTAATTATACTAATAAATATTTGCTTATAAATATTCAAAGTTGTTAATCGGTGATGACAAGAAAAAACAAATAGAGGCATAATAAAAAATTGATGATATATTAAGAAAGACGCAATGTGTGTGTATTTTATATAATTTGAAACCGATATCTCTTCCTATTTACTCCTTCTCATTAATTGCACCACTACCCACCAGGTATGTTAAGATAATTATCTTTTTTAAGTGAAATCACTTTAGAATCTCTCTTCTTATTTTAACTGTTTATAAAAAAATTTAAAATTTCATTACAAGAAATTTTAGGTATCGATTTAATGAATTTTATTGTTTAAATGAAATGCAAGCAATCTATAATTTTGGGTATACAAAACAGTGGGAGGAATGAAAGTGGGTTGGCTTTATTTGTTAGATTATGAGTATGTGTTTATGATGGTATGGGGTGTATACAGGTCATATCCAAAATATTATCAAATCTGTAGATATTTTCTAAGAAGATATTTTTTGATTAAATTTTGAATATAAATTTAATTATTGATTTATTAGGTGAATATTTTCTATTAGACCCCGTATTCATTCTGGGTATGGTTTTACTATTTACACACAAAAAGATGTAAAATTGAAATGAAGTAAAAATTGCAATATCTGACAAATAGAACATCTAGGGAAGTGGGAAAAAAAGAGAGAAAGGAAGGAACTTTAAAGCTAGAAAAAGCAAAAAAGAATTATAATTTCTAATTCCCTTCTGTCTTCAGTCCCAAAGAGAAAAAAGAATTACAGTAAATCATAATGGACCATTTTACCCTTCAATATCCACACGCAAAAAGCTTGAAAGTTTCAGTCTTTGTATTGCACTCTGGAAACACACGCTCTCTCTCTCTCTCTTGCATATATAATTCCATCCCACATGGCCAAACCTTCAAGAAAACCCCAACCCTTTTTTGTTTTCCTTTCTGTGTATTCTTAATTAGCTAGAAACCAAAGAGCTCAAGTTGTCTGTAATACTATATCCATTGTTGACAAGTTTCAAGCACTAGACTCGAGAAAGAGAATACAAGGAATTGGAAATGGTGAAGGAGACTAAATTAAGCTGCTTAGAATAGCTAGAGGTTCTTATTCTGTGTAGTGGAGCTTCTTCAAATCTGTTTTTCTTTTTTTTTTCCTTTTTGTTTAATGGAAGAAGAAGACAACCTCAATGGCAACAAACAGACACACGCATGGTTCTGAATAGAAAGAAACAAAGCCGAAGAAATTTCTCAAGCATGGATTTTAACTTACGTTACAGCTCTCCAATCATTTCCTTTCTTGTACATTTCCTCCTTCTTGTTGTTTCTCTGGCTTGTCTTGTTCGTTCCTCGCAGTCTCAGATTTTGAATCAGACTTTTCACCTCCAGAAGAAAGAACTTCTGAAACTTAACATCATAAGAACTCGTCTCCAGCAGATTAACAAGCCTTATGTTAAAACAATTCAGGTACATCAAATGCTTGTGTCTTTTTCTTCTTCTTCTTCTTCTTCTTTATCGCTCATCTTCCATGAATTTTTGCGTGGCTTCTTTCTGCAGAGTCCTGATGGTGATATAATCGACTGTGTTGTGTCTCATCACCAACCAGCTTTTGATCATCCTCTTCTGAAAGGACATAAACCATTGGTATAAAAATCATATATTTTTTCAAAATGGGTTCTCGAAGTTTGTTATTCTGACATGGATTTTGACTAAAATACTTGATTTTTTTCCCTCAATTTTCAGGATCCTCCAGAGAGACCTAAAACCCATCATCATCAGAACCAAATGGGTTGGTTCAGTGAGAATTTTCAGACATGGACTTTGTCTGGAGAATCATGTCCTGAAGGATCCATCCCAATCAGAAGAACAAGAGAAGACGACATGTTAAGAGCCAGTTCTGTTCGCAGATTTGGAAGAAAAATCAGAGGCCGTGCAAGGAGGGACTCCAATAGTAATGGCCATGAGGTATTTATTTTCACTCACAAACCCAGAATTTTCATTTCACTATCTTCTCTTACAAAGTGCCAAGCATATTTAACTATAACAGATGATAAAGAAGTCAAAGCCATAACCACAAATTTGACAATGAAACACCACCCTTTATTAATTCCTCTGGTTATTTATTACAGTGACCACAGAGTTTTCAGAATCCCTCTGCAAATAATTTCCCTTACTCCAAAGCAAGAAACTTCAGGAACTGTCCCTTTTCTCTTATGATTTAAAAACAAAACAGACTTGTCTTCTTCAGCTACATATCAAACCCACCACTACCTCTTGCAAGAAAACTTCTCAAGCATAACACAAATCTGTGATTGTATTATCACAAACTTGCTGCTCTGTTTTATTCAGCATGCAGTAGGATTTGTGAGTGGTGATAAGTATTATGGAGCAAAAGCAAGCATAAACGTGTGGGCTCCACGTGTGACAAATCAGTATGAATTTAGTTTATCTCAAATTTGGGTAATTTCTGGCTCATTTGGGCAAGATCTCAACACCATTGAAGCTGGTTGGCAGGTACTAGCAACATGTTCTGTTCACTCATTTAATTCTGTCCAACACAGACACTCTGTTTTTTCTCTGTACCATAAACTTTCTTATTAATGCATCACACTAAGATATAAGCATTTAAAAAGGTCACCGCCAACCACCTACCTCTCTGCTACTTCTTTTTTGTTTTCTCAGTATAATTATTAAGATTTGGATTGCAAGCAAGCAATGAAGCTAAGTTGCATCAGTTTTGATGCAGGTCAGCCCTGAGCTATATGGTGACAGCTACCCCAGGTTCTTTACTTATTGGACGGTATGTAAATTTATTACAACTTGTGTTAACACTCCATCCATCTCGTAGTTTTTATAAGCCATAATTACCGCATATACCTCATCTCAACTTATAAGAAACATTTCGACAATGTTTAAAATTTTTATTTTGGGCTTTTCATTTTACCTCCATTTAATTCTTCATTTTGAATTCAATGCATTCATTATCATATTCTCCAGAGATTGATTTTCTTGTTATCTATCTTATTTTTAGCCCTATAAATAAAGGTATTTTTGAGACAAAGGTTATACTTTTACTTTTACATATCTATTCATATCAACTAATTTTTTAATATGTACAATTCGATTAAGTATTACTTATAAGAAGAAATGGAGAGATTACATTATACAAGGGTTAAAATTCACCTTAGACTTGATGTTTTTTTAGACACATCTAAAATTATAAAATATTTTGTGATTCATCAGAGACTCTTTAATATTTTTAGGTACATCTAACACTATTTTATGGTGCTATTTTGCCTTTAGCAATTTAGGACAGCAGGCACACTGGAAAAAATAATTTAGAGTGCTCAATGTATTTAAAAAAACAGGATATTAAATGCACTTTAACCTGATATTAATGTTTGTGTTTTGGTTGCTTGTTGAAGTGTAAGATATTGTGTGTGGATGCAGAGTGATGCTTACCAGGCAACAGGGTGCTACAATTTATTGTGCTCTGGCTTCGTTCAGACTAATAATAAAATTGCAATTGGGGCTGCAATTTCTCCTATCTCTTCTTACAAGGGTGGTCAATTTGATATTAGCTTGCTTATTTGGAAGGTAATTATTCTAATGCTCCAGAATATTTAATATTTTTTATACAATTAATTAGTATTTAGTATTATTGGTTCATTCAAATTATATGATTTTCAAACCAGAATAAGGGGCATCTCAGAGTTCAATATCTGTTCTATTTATGTTCGGTGGGTTTATCTGATTTTTTTTCTTTTACTGTGAATTGCAAAAGTCAAGCCTTGTTACATACTTCTCTGACCTTACATTGGCAAAAAAAATATTAGTTGAAACTAAAAAGTAGTTATGACATTAAACATGTAAAAAAAATCACGAAACTTTTTTAAATATGTCTTAAAACTAATAATGCTATTTTAATTATAATATATGAATTGCACTATAAAGTTCATTTGCAGCGACGGATAAAATGAAAACACGAATATTAAATGTTTTAAATCTTACCATCCTAAATTTATATTTTGGTCAAATCAAAAGAAAATAATTCATCTCTTTTATCTTTTGGTAGTCAAAGAAAAAAAAAATGGAAGGGATGGTCAATGGTGGTGGATCTCCACTGTTTTCGAAGTCCCGTCTTGGCATTGAATTTTGTGTCTAAAAACTCTAAAGTAGAGGCAGGGCCTATAATTAAGGAAAAATGACATTTGATAATTATTTTTAAATTTATACTAATAACCTTCATTTTCATCTTGGGTGGAACACGATATTACCGTAATAAAAGAAATAAATTTTTTTGATACGGACAATAATAAAACCTGTGATAACTTAAAACAAATTTGGGTGGTAAGTTTCCATATCTTAAAAAATTAAAAATTCTCATAATCTCATGAATTTTGACAATTATTATTAAGTTAAGTTAAACTTTTATTATTTATTCAAACAACAAATTTATGACTCTGCAACATTTCTTAAACTTTTTAGAGACAAAAGTAACGATTGTAACAGAAAAAAACACATAATATTAGCTAGAGAAAACTTAACTTGATTGATTAATGTCAACATTTAGGTCATTTTTTGTAGTGGTAGTGTCGTTTGTGACCCGAATAGAGAATGACAGGATCCGAAGCACGGGAACTGGTGGCTGGAGTTCGGGTCAGGTATATTAGTCGGGTACTGGCCGTCGATGCTGTTCACACACCTAAGGCAACACGCGGGCATGGTTCAATTTGGAGGAGAAATAGTGAACTCGGGATCGTCGGGCACCCACACGATGACCCAAATGGGAAGTGGGCATTTTGCGGGCGAAGGCTTCGGAAGAGCCTCTTACTTTCGCAACTTACAAGTCGTTGATTGGGACAATAACTTGGTCCCTCTGTCCAATCTTCGGGTCCTCGCCGATCACCCGAATTGCTATGATATTCAAGGCGGTATTAATCGTGTGTGGGGCAACTATTTTTACTATGGTGGACCCGGTAGAAATGTCAGGTGCCCCTGATTATATTTATAAGCCAAACTTCTAAAATCGAAGAGGAGAAAGAGAGGGGTTCATTTTTCTTTTTTCTTTTTGGGTATTATTGGGTTTGCTTCTCAGGCTGATTATTATTTATTAATATTAATTCTTGCTGTATTTGTATTTTTCTAGGTTTTTGCATTGTGACTAATTAGTCATCCATTGATTATAGACTCTTGTGTAAATCTCAAAAGTTGAATGGTAAATATATAACATCTTCTTTGGTATCTTTGTTTTTTTTTTTTTTGACTCTTTGGCATGGATGTCATAGATGTCATAGGTTTTTTTTTTCCTTTGATGGTCTTATTTTAACATGCACAATTTGTGACTTTTTTTTCTAATAATAAATTAAAATAACCCATATATTTAAGAACTTTTAATATGTTTTATATAAATCAAGAAAAATCTTAAAGTTTATTAATATTACTTTAAAATTAAATAACTTTTCAATTGTGGTATTGCCTCTCTTTTTTTTTCCTGCCAGATCAACTTTATTATCACTATTTAATGTTAATTATAACATATAAAAACAAAATCAATATACAGTAAATAAATGAAAAGTGAAATTATATACTGATACAGTAAATTTAATTACATGATCATTTATAAATATGATCAAATAAAATATTTTTTCACCACCTTATAAATAAATAAGATCCGTGGGGGCACGTAAACGCGGAATTGAGTTGGAAGGCAAGTGAAGATTGAAGATTATGAGCAAATAGCAGGAGACTTTGAGTTATTAGTTGTAATAATTATGAACCGCAAGCGGCTGCGCAGGAGATTGCTCCATCACAAGTTGACTAAAGGACGTGCCTAAATTTCTGCCCATTGCGTCATATTTTGAACACCCTGCTAATATTCAGTTTTTATTTTTCTCGAGTAAATTCGTTTTGTTTCGTTTTTTTTTTTTCAACTTTCCTACCCAATAACACAATTCTTAATGTTTTTTTTTTCTGCTAAAGCATATGTATTATTTTATTTGAGATAATCATATTCAAGGTATTAAATATGAATGTCACTCTCAAAGAGTATTTTAATTTTTATATATCATATTGTGAAATACTGATTCTTTCTACTAAACCAACCCGTGTTGGTGTATAATTCTTGATGTTAATAGAGCCTTTGGGCCATGATTTTCCGCCAGAGGGGAACACAACTGCTACTAGCTAAAGTCCTATTTGGAGCCCATTGTATGTACATCTCACAAACTATGATACGTAGAGATCTAGGCCCAAATTATGTAAATTGGGCCATGGGCTTAACATCACAAGATCCCAATCATGTCTTGGCCAGCCATTGGGCTCCTCGCATCTGATTTGTACCGGGGAAAATTCGCCCTTGAGGATAAGAACTTAGCTTTCAAGGATCTTCTGCTTACCAATAACGGTTGGATCTAACGCTAGCGGTTAGTTCTTTGCAATGTAATAAGTTAAGTTTTAAATATATGTTAAAAGAGATGCTCATATTTTACAATAGAGAGTGCCTCAGATGATATTACATACAATAGAAGAGTCTCTATGCTTAACAGAAAAAAAAAAACATCCTTTACTTAAGATGGGTATCAGGTTGGCATTTGAAGGTAATTGAAAAGTACTACGCTGTAATTGCCGTTTATTCTGTTTCAATTGTTTCTTACTTCCTTTTCCTCTTTTCGTGGAGACACTGGAGAGCATTGCTTAGAAAATGACATTATTTTTTTTTTTTTTTACTTTTTTTGTTAATGTTATATGTATAAACCTATGGTTGTTTTGTTCGTTCTTTGCTTATCTTCCCCGCACGATGATTTTCTAGTCATGTTCTTCATCTAGCTAGGTCCCAGGGTTCCCTGCATTTGTCTTATAATAATTGTAGCATTTATACCTATGCACTGTAACGTCTCATTCTAAGATATGTCATGAAAAAAAATAATAGTAATACGTATTTATTACTTTACTATTTGTTTTAAATTAAAACGGACGAGCTTCCCAAAGTAAAAGGCATTCGTTATTCGTTATTTTGTCGAAAAGTTGTAGAGGATCAAATAGCGTAAAATATGACTTAGCTGCGACTCCTTTTGATTAACATTTAAGAGTGGTGAATTGGTGTCTAAAATGACATATTACACCTCTTGAACTCTGATATGGTAGCAATCAATCAATTATTATTTAAAACGAAATGAGTTAAAAGATTAAAAAATGTGAAATGTTATTTTATCCACATTCATTGCAATTTTGGAGTCCATTTCAATAACCTTCGTTAACCGGGGAAAAAAAATCTCACATAAAGACAAAAACTTTCATTTCATGAGGTGACCATCAAAACTAGATGCACGGTTACTTGTTAATTTTGAACTTTTTGTAATTTGGGCTTCATTGTTATGCTATATGGTAGTTCATTAGTGAAAAATTATTTCATTTTTGGGCCCAGACTTAAGTTTAATTCACACTAAAAGGCAAAAGCGCCACAGCCTGGCGATGCAAAAGAAGGCGCGTGAGATACAAGCAGCAACCGACCAAGAAAGGGCCGCGGATATTACAAAGAGAAACCCATTTTGGATGCGGATTATTGCGGGAGAAAAGAATTTGTGAAAATTACTGAAAAGTAGTGGCATGAGAAAAATAAGAATATGATTTTTTTTTTGTGTGTGTGTGTGTGTTGTGAGGGTTGTGGTGTGGTGCTGGAAGCGTCTAGGCTCAACTCAATGGCCCATACGCGTAGGCTATGACTCATCACATTCTCTCTCCTCATCCCTTCACGTGCTCCTCCACCCACCATTCCCCTCCCATCTCATAACCTTCTGTTTCCGCTGCAAAATCTCACGCACCTTTTGTTTTAAATAAAAATCAAGTGACACCAAGTATGTTTTAAAAAATAAGTTAACTTATTATTTCAATAAAATTAGAAAAAATAAATAAATTACTTAAATATAACATATATTTTAAAATATTTATGTATATCATAAGATTACATATCCATTATTAATGACCGGAGCCGAAGGTAGTGTAAGACATCAAAAAGCAATAAACCAGGCAATGGGCATAATATGGTTAAACCATGCCAGAGTGATTTTCACTGCGGGAATACCGAATACGTAAGGCGTTTTTTTAGGAAAAAGGAAATGGTGGGTACGAGGAAACATAGAAAAGAGAGTTTTTATTTCAAAATGTGATTACGCACAATATTAATTTAAGTACGACCTACATTATTATGCTGTAGCGTGGTTTCTAAATAGAGCATATTAGTAACATTTTATCACACCTTAATTATTCTATCGAGTTTTACACTATGTGACCCAATCTCATATGACATGACGGTGGAGGGGTTGAAAAAAGGAAAAAAGGAAAACTAAATAAAGGAAGGAAGGAAGAGCACAGAGGAGAGAATGTAGAAGGCAGATAGGGCACCTAAAACTTGTTAGAAACAAAGAGGGTGTGCTGATTTGAGCAGCGGCGCACGTGGATGGTGCAGGATCTCCGGCTTCCGGAATGTTCTGATTCAAACGGTCAACCCCCGACCATTGACGATTCATTGAATCCCATTTATTTTGTTTACCGCTCGTTCTACACACACATGTATGGCTGTGGCTCTTTTCTCACTTCTTGAGATCAAAAGCGTGTTAATTAATTATTAGAAAGATGGAAGCTATACTTCTCCGGAAAATAATAACAGAATTTCGAGAGATAATTTCTTGTGTTGAGAATGCATTCACTGACTATATTTTAATCCAGAAGGTCAAATTTTCATGGAATACATGCAACACCAAGCGTGGAAGCCATCGTATGAATTATTTGTTGCTGTGTTCAAAACCGGTGATTGGCGTAAATGACTGATGCAACGGCTTCAATTTCTAACCAATGTTTGGATTAATGTCATAAAAAGAGTTTATACTGTTTATTTAAAGAGGTATAGGATCCGTGTAAATACGAAAAAATGTTTTTAAAATAGCTACTTGTGATCGTGTTCAGTGATAATGAAAAAAATGTCCTCGCTACTATCAAACATATCAAGCATGTAGAGTCTTTGCAAGACAAAGTGGCCACCTAATGTTTGTGTATGTGTATGTGTGTAAAAGGTTTGTTGTTTCCCCAAAACACATGGAATCTTCACACGCCATGCCACGCCGACGTGCCATTCCTCATTACACATTCATTGAATCCTAATACTCAATAAATTACACTCTTTCATTTTTATTCATATTTTAAATGTGACAGTTTTTAAGTTGCTGCTGCTGCTGCTACAACACCAACCTCTCTGTTGTGGAATTGACTTACATGAATTGCAGGGTGTTATTGCATTTTTAACCATTAAATTTGTAGATATATTGTCGTTGAATGATTTAATTGAATGTTTTTATCTTGTCACCCTCTATCAATCTGTAAAGTATTTTGTATTGTTTGATCTATCACTTTTATCGATGCTTCAATGGCATCATTTGCATATGTTTAGACAATTTTAAATGATTTTCTATCGTTTATTTCTTCGTATGCCTACTTTTTCTAAAGATATGCTTATTCTCGATTTTATCGATTTTTATACGATTACACATTTATTTCAATATACTCATCTCTACCGGTACATTTTTGTACTTCTTGCTATCCATTCAAAACCCAACATTTACTGTCGTATTGGTTTTATTGCAGTTGAATAAAAATCTTGAGAATTACGTAGCTAGAAAACGATTCATGAAAGTTAAGATATAAAAAAAAAAAATCTTGAGCCTATTTAGTTTTTGTCACCTCTCTGTTTTTTTAACCCAACAAGTGAAAAACGGCAAATGAGAGAATCAGAATACTAACGGCATCTACAATTGTCTAGAATAAAATTATGGGGCCGCAAATGATACAATGTTCAGAATTTATTTGTAAATTGTAAATTTATTTTCTTCCTTAAAAAAAAAAAAAGAAGCAGATTCAACAGTTGAGCGTTGGCTCCCTCAGCTGTGCTACTGCCCGCTGCACAGTCGAAAGAAACATCTGGAATCGTATTCGTGTCTGAATCGCTCTTAAATTGTCCTTTCGCTGATTCGGAGGCGATTATCTGGAAAAACTAATTATTCTGTATATTGTTTTCTTCAGCTCTGTGTCAGTGCTGCCTCCCACAACCACAAGCATCAAGAGAGGGCCTGAGAGGCAATGATTTGACACATGTCATCTAGCATTTTATTTTTTCCCGCGGGAATTTATTAAAGACCTTTTTATATGAATTGAGATAAAATTACTCTCATATATTTATCTCAAATTACATATAATTACTTTTAAAAAGTTAATCTAATGAAGTTTAAAATGAATAAAAGATCCTATCGAATTTTCATTGGTGGTCCACTTTCGATGCGGTGGGAATTAGGAAAGCAACATACATGTGCAAAAATCAAAATAACCATTTTTTCAAAGTTTGAATTTTGAAGCGCAAAACGACTATAAAATCTGTTCCCAACCCGCGAGAGACGTCCTTTTTGATTTACTTTTTATGGTCGCATACTCGCATTTAAGCTTCGGCAACACGAAAGGGGTAATCTTTTAGGCTGAACCCCTCAAGGATTTGAAGCGCTTCTTTCCTTCTGCAACAAGAGAGCCTTCTTTGCGGTTCTTGTGTTTTCTGGGTTCAAAGAAGGCTCTCTTGCTTGGAAACTTCTACGTTCTTCTTCAGTTGGGGGTTGGTTCTGCAAAATGCTCAGATTACGGCTCGTTTATCTGCAACTGGCGGAGCTGTTCGTGAGCTCCATAATCCATTTGCTTTATGGGTTTTACATTTTCAGCACAGGTGTTGCTGGAGATCTCTCTCAAGCTCTCAGCGATTACTTTTACAAGTCCCAGGTGAATATTGAGGTCAAGAAGGAAATGCGAAAAAATCAAAACGACGACCTGCCTCCTATCGTGTTACTTCATGGAATTTTCGGGTTTGGCAAAGGGGTAAGTAAACGCCTGTTTCCCTTTGTCTCTGCGGCTGAACATGACGTGTTCTTTTCAATATGATGAATCTCATTCCGTTTTTAATTCTCAGAGATTGGGTGGTTTATCGTATTTTGCCGGCGCTGAGAAGAAAGATGAAAGGGTTCTCGTCCCTGATTTGGGATCTTTAACCAGTATCCATGATAGGTGGGTTATTGAGGCGTCGAAACTTCCATTACTTTTCTGGGTTTTATTAATAATTATCCCTTTATGGTTGGGTTGTTCTTGATTTTGTACTTGTTTGTCTCAGGGCTCGCGAATTGTTCTATTATCTAAAAGGGGGCCAAGTCGATTACGGTGAAGAGCACAGCATTGCTTATGGACACTCGCAGTTTGGACAAACTTATGAACAAGGTTCGAGGATCTGCTGGTTCTGTAGTCTATTATGTTCTTATAGTCTCCGTTTTTAAGTTGAATGAAAAAAATGTCTTCACAATTTGGATACAGGCCACTATCCTGAGTGGGACGAAGATCATCCTATTCACTTTGTTGGTCACTCAGCTGGAGCACAGGTCGCTCGTGTCTTGCAACAAATGCTTGCTGATAAGGTTAGTCCTAAATCCCAGTTGGCTTAAGCACTGTCATGGTGATAGTAATCTGTAGTGTGGAAAATGAGTTGTTGACGATTGTCTTGGCATGTTGTCTCCAGGCATTTAAAGGGTATGAAGACACTTCAGAGAACTGGGTTTTGAGCATAACGGCCTTATCAGGAGCTTTTAATGGCACTACTAGAACCTACTTAGACGGCATGCAGTAAGTTCCTATCTATAGACTTGTTCATCAAACTCAGAGACTCTTCACCTTCTAATTCATGTCATTTATGGGAAAATTATAGCCCTGCTTAATCTGATGCATAAATTATAGCCTACTGATGTTATCTATTGACTAGATGTGTGGTGGCGGTGAGTTTGTGGTTGTTTCTATTGACATTAATGTAATAGAAGCAAGGTAATAAATTGGAACTAATATGTGATCTGATGTGGTGATGTCTCAATAATGGAGTCTGCATCCAAAAAGACCATATACTTGCTTGCTGCAACTGAATGTCATGAATGTTTGTTACTTTTTCATTGTTTCAATGTTTCTGCGCTGTTGCTAATCTTGAGAATTGAGTTTCTCTTGTGAACAAACTGTGATTGCTGAAACTAGTGTGATCTTCAATTTGAGTTTGTTGCAGGCCAGAAGATGGGACAACATTGAAGCCTATTTGTCTGCTACAAATTTGCCGTATCGGAGCAATAATTTATGATTGGTTGGACATTTCCATGCTGAAGACCTACTACAATTTTGGGTTTGATCACTTCAATATGTCATGGAGAAAGATGGGCATTTCAGGACTTGTGGATTGCCTCCTGGGGAATTCTGGTCCATTTGCTTCAGGGGATTGGATCCTTCCTGATCTTACAATTCAAGGATCTATAAAACTCAACTACCATCTACACACTTTTCCAAATACATACTACTTCAGTTATGCTACCAATGCCAAGCGTACTAGGAAAATCCTGGGTGTCACACTTCCTTCAAGCATAACTGGAATTCACCCATTGCTTTTCATCAGAGTTTTGCAGATGGCTCAGTGGCGATATCCTTCCGATGTTTCTCCTCCTTACAAAGGTTACAGGTATGGTTTTTTAACTTCTTCCGGTTCTATATACAAGATACAAATAACATTTAAAGGTAATAAATGTGTAAAATAATGTATTTTACAGGGATGAGGATTGGCAAGACAATGACGGAGCGCTAAACACAATATCCATGACGCATCCTCGTTTCCCTATTGAACACCCAAACCGTTTTGTTGAAAAGGATTCAGATTGCGAACCCTTGCAGCCAGGAATCTGGTATGTGATGCACTACCTTCTTATTTTTTAAAGTCCATTAGTACTTACTGATACAACCAAACCTGTATTCTTTTTATAGGTTGACTTTCCTAAAGAGTAATCAGATTATCATATCTCAGTACTTGCAATCATTTTTCAACTATTTTGGACATTTCACCATGTGTTTAATAAATGGAACTAAAATAGTCTGTCCATTGCAGTGGGATTTTCAAACTCAAAAAAAGATAAGTAAATTGAGAACACATAGTAACGTGAAGTTAAAAAAAAAACATGAGAAACCCTTTAAAAATACTGTTGATTATGTGACTTAAGGAACAATGATTTACTGTAATGAAAGGGGAAAATTCATAGGGTTATAGAGATAGGGAAGTGCAGGTTGCAGATTCCTTATGCTGAGCATGTATTGAACTTATTGAAGGGAGATTTTGTTGCTGACCATTTTCTACCTGTGAAAATTTTCATATCGAAAAATGGAAGTTATTTTATGGAACTGAATGGACCATTCATTATATTTGATGAAACAGGTACTACAAGTTTGTGGAAGGTGATCACATTCTATTCATTATCAATAGGGAGAGGGCTGGAGTGCAATTTGATTTAATATATGATGATATTTTTGGACGTTGCCGGAAGCACGCCTTCAGGAAGAAGCTTCCAACATTACCTAATGAAATTCATCATTAGCAATTTAGCAAATAGCATACATATGTACTGTGATTACAAGATAAATATGAAATATAAAGGCCATTTTTTTGCCTTCAGCCCTTCTTGATGACCCTCTTCACCTTTGTAAATGTGAGATTTCTTCTTAATCTTTTCCCCCTTTCTGCTGCTACCAAGTTCTGTACTTGGTAGTTCCGTGGGAAGATATCAAACTCTTTTTTTTTTTCTTTTGGTAAAAATCAAACACTAAGTTTTAATAGCGGATAGTGTTTAGAAACTGGAAAGTATCTCATCGATTTTAATAGCACAACCAAATACACACCGACGGATAAGACAAGAAAATAAAAGCTAATAAATGATGTCCTAAGTAAGATAACATTTACAACAAAACAGATACTCATGATAACAATGAGCACTATTTGTGTTGTCCAAATGCTGTTTTAATGGTCTGAATTCAAAATTTTCAACTGAAGATTGGGTAACAAAACAAATCATATTTTGAAAAAAACAATAGCTGAAAAAATATTTTTATTTTAGATTTTGTACATATTAATATATTTTAAAAATAAAAGTTAAAAAAAAAAACTAAATCTGGTCAGTCTAGACCTTGACCAAACTAAGGGCTTGTTTAGCAATCACTTAAAAAGCATTTTTACGCAAGTCGAGACAAAATTTCTCTCACATACTTACCTCAGATTGCGTAAAATCATTTAAAAAAATTATTTCCAA
Organism: Vachellia collinsii; assembly: GCA_006871305.1. Lineage (NCBI taxonomy): Eukaryota > Viridiplantae > Streptophyta > Magnoliopsida > Fabales > Fabaceae > Vachellia > Vachellia collinsii. The sequence continues at coordinate 24,799 of QFDD01000076.1, read as the reverse complement.
ACATACCATAAATCCCATAGATAGCTCCTCATAACAAACAACTCTCTCTCTCTCTCTCTCTCTCAGAAGCTAGTTCTTCGGGAGCCATGCATATTCTGGAATCTGCGATATAGTATATGTCTAAAAATAAAGGATCATGTACCACAAAAATCAAATAGTGCGCAAAGAAGAATTATTTACAAAGTAAAAGTGGGTGTAAGTCGAAGCCCCATTAGGTCGCCTACGGAACAGCCAGGCCTGTTAAGCAAACAGGCTAAGCCTAGATCGCTTGATCTCTTCAAAAGCCTGTTTGTTTAAAGGCTTTGTTTAATAATTATTTAAAAAATACTTTTATGTAAGTGGAGATAAAACTTCCAATAGTTTATTTAAAATCATTTAAAAAAGTTATTTCTAAATATACCCTAAATAGGCTAAGCTTTTTTCTTTTTAAAACATGGCTTCTAGTGGTTTGTTTTATAATTAGAAAAAAGTACAAAAAGTACGCGCGCGCGCGCACAGTTTTTAGATGATAATAATATTAATAAATTTGTTTTATTCTTATATTTTAATTTAAAGTATACAATTACTCTATTGCCTTTTTTTTTTTTTTTCTGTTTTTAACTCTCTCTGGGCTTTTCTTCATTTCCTCAACTTTGAAACTCACAACGGGCTGAACTCATCAATCCATAGTTGGTTGGGTTAGCTAAAATCAATTCCGTTTAAATGTAAATCTTTTTTATCTGCACCCATCTAATCCTCACCCACAACCAACTAACCAATCAACTCACTATTTTTTAAATTAAAATTCATTTATAAAAAACATGTGAATAATTTTTAATTATAATGTAAACATAATTAATATTGGATATTTGTTAATCATTTGAATGGTTTATATTTAATATTTAGTTTGAATTCAATTTTATAAAATGTATTATATATATTTAAGTTGTATTATTTAAAATTTAAATATATATTTTGTTCAAGTTGTAGTGTAATTTTATAAATTAAATTTATGAAAAAAATATTTCATTTTAGGTATTGAAAAAAAATAAAAAGGATATTTCAAATCCAAATTGAAAAAATATTATAAGTAATAAAAAATTAAAAAAATAAGTTGGTTTGTTGTCTCAACCCATACACATACGAGTATTTGAGGCGGACTCAACCAGGCTGACCCGCATTACTACCTCTACAGAGGTCATTGGAGTTTTAATCAAGTTGCAGATATCAATCTTGTTAATACAAAAGCAAAAATTCTTACAAGTGAAAATCAAATTACATTGAGGGCAATAGAAAAAAATGAGCAAACTGTGAATACAAAAACCGAAAGGGGGAAACATTCTTTTATCATCCGGTGCAGATATAAAGGACTCAGGAGTTTTGACTATCATATTGTGAATTCATCATTTAACATCAACTCTCTAGACAGCTAAAGTAACTTACAAAATGCTGGCAAAATACAAGTACCATGCGGAGAGAGGTGGTAGGTCAAATAAATCATCTTAGCCGGGCCTTAAACAATCAATTTCTGGAGATTCCCTCTTCTCATCCACCACTCCCAAGTCACTGGTCATAGAATAGGGCATGATTATTTGGTGGACTTCAAAATAAAACAGCCAGGATAAGAGATCTCAAATGAGTCTCAGTTCGTACTCTCCAGCCATCGTAATGTATCTCACCCATGGAAGGGCCTGATACCCACTTTTCTCAATTATCTTCAGGTATCTTACCTGCAAGTATTTAAACATTATCTATCACTGTTTTGATCAACCTGGTCAATGTTTCAGTTATATTTTCAACATCGCTACTTGAAGTCATGAACGATTCCCCATATAACAGAAACACATCACATGACTGCTAATATTTCGTTCAGATAGCTTTGTCCCAACTGTGAGAAACCAATTGAACAATCACAGATTCACAGTTCACTGCTTCACTCAAGTCTGCAGACCGCCGTGATCAAAATGATAGCTGAGAAACGCTTCTGACACCACAAACTAGTAGACAAGTAATAACGAGGCAGAAGATGATGAAAATTAGAAAGTTCTCTAATTGACTGTCGATGAATTTCAACGTGATCACTCTCTATATTTGATATCAATTGAGGTATTTTTCACAGCAAGGGAGTCACCAGAGTTGTCAGAATCAATTAAGCAGATTAAAAAGGGAGTATGTAAATTGGTAGATGGGGGAAGATTTGATTAATTTCCGGTTAGAATAGAAGTTCTGGCGCATATTTATGCATTTATAGAGTTTTTAGGCCGCAGAGGGGAGTTAAGCAAGGAAGACAGGGTGCAGGGAGCAAAGACGAGTTGATGCAGCACAACATTCTAGCAACGTTGAAATATCGGGATCAAAATGTGATCAGACACAACATAGGGAAGCATTGAAGGATGTGCACACTATTTCCAGTACTAAAAAGAGTGGACTAGCAATATTATGAATCCAAGAAAATCAATGTCCAAGTGTAAATACCTGGATTCCAGAAACAGTAAAATATGGTATCTCAAATTTCACACGTATAGGAGCTTTTCTCTCAGGAGTTGCTTCTTCAGCTGTTATGCTAGGAAGACGAAACTCTGCCCTCAACATGTATTCCTGAAAGCACGAAAGATAAAAATTTAAAATCCAATGATTCACAATCAAATTAAGGTATTAATATTAGCTTTTAAGTAAAGGGTAAAATGCCACTCCAAGTCAACACACACCTTGCCTCCAGGAAAGGATCTTATTTTCCAGATCAATGCATCCTTTTCAGGGGCATATGATGCAGATCCCATTGAAGTTCGAACATTTGGATTGGTTGCATCAGCAGGTACAGGCAACTCAATCTCAACGTTAGTGGCAGTGCTGTATAATCAAATTCCACGAATAGGAAAATTTAGGCTAATCTCAATTCTAGAGCCAAAAACTCTCAGTACATATGTTGAAGAGGAGCAACTCTACTATCTCTCCACAAGAACAGGACTAAAAAGGAACAAGTAAAAATGAAATCTCAGTACCTACGTTCCTTGAATTGACTCCTAGCTTTTACCATAATCTCAATACGGCTTTTTGAATGCCTTTCAACTTGAGCTTCCACCCAAATTAAAGGCTTAACCTGAAACAAGGGAATAAAATCAACACTAAGAATCAAGATTCCTTTCCTCTCTTAGGCCACCCCCCCCACTCTTTCACTCTCTCTCTCTACACACACATGAACATCCATGTGCAAACAAATATTAACCCTCAAATGGAAAATAATATACTTCATATACAGAAAATGAACCTGTGTGCTAAGCCTATATGTCATCAAATCAAATGATCCGTCTGGTGGTATGAAGGAAATCGTTCGATCATTTTCAAATCGGGCCAAGCGAACACACCTTCATCAAAATGTCAACTCATTTTTTAGAGCAAGCATTAATGTTAGAGATACTTTTTTGTGGAAAGAATATTAATATTTTGTGTTATAAATAATCTACACAGACAGCTTTCTATACAAGAGACTCAGGGATACATACTGATGAAATTTAATGTCCTCCAAGTCAATTGCCTTTCCTTTGGTCGCCCTTCCTTGCGCTTCTAATAATACTCTATCATTTAGGCCAAGTTTACACTCAGGCATGCCACTGCATTGGATAAGCCAAAGACGTCATCTTTGAATTTCCAGATACATGCTCTCCAGAAAAATGTTGGGTAGATCAACAGAAATATCACAGTAAACATATCCAAATCATTCTCAACTATAACTGTTGAGAGCCAAATGACCCCAAAGATTGGGCGTGTCTGCAGTATATAAGCACCGGATCCTAAACAATACCTTAGTTGTTCCAAATGAAAAGAGCAACTAAGTGCCATAAATTCCTGATCCTACCATCCTTCTCCCTCTATAAATTCTTCTTGGGCCATAAAGCTAAGGGAATCATCAAACTACAAAGCTAAAAGCTAACCTAGTTTGCTGGCAGCTTGTGTCCTCAATTAATCAGAAGTAGAAAACAAACCTCAAATATGTTCTCATCTTCAGTGCTCCAACAACATCAGACCTAATTATTTGCCCATTGCTATTGACAAGTATGTTAACACTCTCCACCACATCCAAGAAAACCTGAAAATGATAAAGGGAAGATGTCAACTGGTGGACAAGACCATCATGTTACCAACCAAAATGGGGATTAGTGAAAAAAGAAAATAATAGACACCTCATTTTTCTTGTAATTTATGCCTTCACTACGCCAAGACACAGCATTAGTTACAGCCATAGGAGGTCTCTGGGTAACTTCCATTCTGTAAGCATCAGTCTTGATAAATTCACTTAGAATCTTCGCCTCAGTATACTGAGGATAGCCAAAGTCCATAATTTCATCAAGGAGTTCATACTGCCAATAAGGGAAAAAAAAATTAAGAGTGATTGGTCATTTGCTTTTAAGTCAAAGATAGAACTAACTGCATCAATTTAATTAATCAAAAGATAAATTAGAAGGTTCCACGGCATTGTACCACAACAACAAAGTTATCCCTAAGTGATTCCTCTTCCAATTCTTCAAAATAGTGCTTAAACACCTGCCGTAAAAGAACAGGATGATTTGATGGCGTCATAGTAATCGTTTGTATAAATTCTAAAGTCCTGAAGCTTTTGGAACCATAATTACTAGCAATGCTTACGTCGACTATACGATGTAGGAAAAAAAGAAGGCTAGCAGCATTGCAGTTTTGCCTGGCTGCTATCATGAGGTAGACATTGCTATGCTGTATAAACATGTAGGTCACACCGTTATCATATACAACTGGATCTTGAGATTGCGGATCTCCCTGAAGCATTACAAAACACCAAAAGGCAGCTGAACTTAAATTTCCCGTAATATAGAAAGCCATAGAAGCCCGTAACAGGCGAGTAAAGGAAAATTCACAAAAAAATATACATACTCTCCAATTCCGCCTCCAGTGACTAAAAATTCAACAACCACGTTGAACACTTTAAATCTAAAAACCTTCCAAACAACTTTCAGAAAGAACTAAACAGAAATCGAGCGTCACCGCTGCTAAGTTAAATTTATCTAAATGCAAACAAAAAATGCAGCTATACATTATAATTCCACTTCGTTTCCTCTAGCTTCCGCAGAACCAAGCACAGCACTAAAAACTCAAAAGGCATGGATCTATCAGAGCACAGAAGCGAACCTCTTTCTCAATGAGCTTGGTGAAGAAGCGCTCGGCCTCGACGGCAGAGACATCGCCACGGTAGTCGCGCCAAATTAGAACGCGGCCTTTGATGTCAAGAAGGAAGAGAGCAGAGGCAGCCCCTGCCATTGGTGAATGCTTAGTATGGATCCCGATGACCGGATCCTGTTGGATCGGATTGGAATCAGATCGGATCGGCGGTACAGAGATGGAAAAGGAATCAACCAGAGGTAGATCTAGATTCGAAATATGTATGTGGAGATGAAATTGGAGAGTCTAGGGCTAAGCCCGCCATGTAAGTGGCAGAGCCATTAAATTTGCGTTCGACTTTCTGCAAGTTACAGGGTTGGAAATTTACAAGAGCTCCTTTTGTTTTATTGTCCGAGAATGCTCATGGAGCTGACGATAGTTCTCGTTGTGGATGGTGGTGGGGAAATTTTTCTTCTGGTACAAAGAAACTGCAACGACGACGTTGCATGTTGCAACTTAAAATTGCAATCAATTTTTTTAAGAAATATTCCTTCCATTCCCGTTTTTAAGTAACATTATCAATGGTGTTAAATATAAACAAAAATTTGGTTTTGTCTCAAATTAAATATTTTTTTTTCTTTTTCACTTCTAATTAATTATATTTATCCCTAGCATTTTTTTCCACTCATTCTCTCATTTATCATTTTCATAAATAAAGGTATACTTAAAAAAATTACACTTCTTACATATTCATTACTTTTAATTAATCTTAACCAATAGATAATTATTGCTTATAAAAAGGATAGGAAATGGTATTGACAATCCTATCCCTATACTTTATATTCATACAGAAGGGTAGAAATGCCCATTTTGTGGCAAAGATATTAAGTTTTTTATACGCATTGTATTTTTTATAAATATTTTTTTACTTGTTTACAATGTTATTCATTAACCTTTTTAGCAAGTTTATGAGTATTATTTTTAATTTCAAGTATAAAAATTTCAGTTCTAAATTAGACACTTAAATTTCCATGTCTCTCAAGTGATTATCAGCAATTTATAATTGAGAATCTCCTATTTACAATTATCTAGTATAATATTTGTAACTTACTACTTCTATTTTTTAACAAGTTTTTTTATATCTAACTTATTAAGTTCATGTTTTGGAATCTTCGGTGTCGTCCCTCTTATTATATCATACCTCCATATAACAACACTTTCATTTAGTACTTACATCATCCTAGCTGACTCAAAGCTCATCAAGGCTGGGAGCAAAATGATTACAAAATCTTTGCTTACGCGCTCTCTTTCCACAAATAAAGGAGTTTTGAAAAATAAGTTTGGTTTTCTAATTCTATTTATAAGACAGTAAAACTTAAAAAAGTTTAAACATTATTAACTTTTTCTTAAAATTTAATAATTTTACCCTTGTTTAATACTTTATTTGTCTAGAAAATATCGTTCTGCAGAATAATAAATCAGCAATAACATGATATATTTACAATAAATTTAATTAGGTAATTTATGTTAAGAACTGAAAAAAATATATATATACCCTCCCTGCACCCTATAAACAGGATAGGAAGAGAATTTTTTATATGCTTATTTTTCAACCAAGTTTAAGTTTTTAACAAATATTTTAAAATAAACTTATTCGGTTATTTTTATCTAAATTTCCATCACCTCTCAAATGCCAAGGCATTCACGCTATAACAAGTCTAGTCTATTAAACATCTATAAGGCTATAACCTTATAGGAACAGGCAGATAGAAGACGAGGATGATCAGGACAGTAAAACATGGGTTAGAATCAGAAATCTTTAACCAAAGTACAGCAGTATCAGTTGCAAAGAGTGCATTGTATCAATTAACTTGGTTAATACAAAATGGTCTCGAGTTAGCGGCAACTGAAAAAACAAAAGGAAAAAAGGTCTCAAGTTCAAGTCATTGCTGCTGATCTTGGAGAGGACGATGTACTTTTTTTTGAAGTCATTATCATGACTTTAATGAGTCCTTCATATGAAAGGTTTTCAAATTTGTTGAAAACTGTGAACAATTATTTACAAGGTGCTCCTCACTATGTATACTATATGGATTTATATAAACATATATTATAGGCCTGTTAATGTTAGTGTTGGAAAATCATGTTTACGTAAATCGAGATAAAACTCCTCTCACATATTTACCTCGTATTCTGTGAAACCAAGGTTTGAAACCTAGATTTTGTTACTTCCCAAACAAGCCCCCTCATAAACCATAATAGCTTTAAAAGTGAGGTTTTAAAAAAAACACTTTGAGATTATGATCATCTTCCAGTAAATATGCCGCTAAAGACTTCACTGTTTCCACCTAGTGATGCTTCCCACTCTGTGGAGGACATCAAAACCTGTGACAATATCACCACAATCTCCCTCATTTCTGGCCTCTCTATTGGCTCCTCACGTAAGCATCTTTCTGATATTTCTATCATCTGCAACATTATTCACTTTCACCGTTAGAGGCAAAACCATTCACACAAGGACTTCTCAGATATGGAAAAATCTGCACTAAAAGTGAGCATTATGTATATATGGATGTATGAACCAAGATTGAATCTAACCTTGAAGACATCCTCCACAGGATAGCTATCTCGAAGGTTTTTGTCTATGATATCCTCTAAAGCACTCTCCTTGTCGTCATCTTCAAACACTTTGTTAATCTGAATGTTAAAAAACAGGAAAACAAAAAGACAAGAAAAGGAAAAAAGTTTAGCTTTCCATCTGAAGTCAATAATGAAATGGATGATGCACCAGAATATGTATGAACACAAATGAATTATGATCAAGAGTATCATCACTGTTGGATTAGACATAATACAAACTTCAGTTCCAAAAATGGAGTCTGACTTACAACAGAAATAAGCGATCTCATTCTGGCGGTTTCTTGGCTTTCACGAAATAGAGCAGGTTTCCCCGTCACCAGCTCTGCTAGAACTACCCCAAACGCAAAAACGTCAGTTTTTGAGGTCACCTGAAGCTCCTTCACAGATCTGAAATACACACACACAATTATGAATGTCAAAAGAAAAGTCAACAAAGACTAATTATAAGTTATTATACATGATGCTGGCATAGAACTTACTCTGGTGGAAGGTAGCCTGGTGTTCCAACAAGCCTTGTTGCTATAAAATCATCATCATTTGTTCGTTCTAACAGCTTTACTAGCCCAAAATCTGCAATCTATGTATCAAGTTAATGAAGTGTACTGTGAAGTACACATAATTGATTCAATATTAGTTTCGCAACTTAGTTTTATAAACAAATGAAGTAATTCATAATCCTCCGATGGATAAGAGTATGATAGATGTTTTATATTTTGATCTGTATGCTATGAAAAAACATCATCTGTTTTCCATATATTATACCAAATGGGACCTAAGAATAAAAGAATTCAAGTGATGGGTACCTTGGCTCTGAGTTTATTGTCGAGAAGAATATTGCTAGTCTTGATATCACGGTGCACATGCCTTGCTTTAGTGTAATCATGTATATATTCAAGACCTTTTGCAGCATCCAGAGCAATCTGTGCTCTAGCAGTCCAGGAAAGAGGTTCATGACCTGTTCCGGTACCATTGTTAAAGTTTCTTATAAATACATCAACATTGGTTTCTTTTCTGTATCCTTTCAATAATAAAGTTCACCTAAACTTGGAGTTCGGATTATGGTCTTTGTGGTATTACTAGTCTTGCAACTTTATCCATTTTGACAGTAAAATTCCTCTTGGTTTCTAAAGAGGTCTCTTAGGTATCTGTTGCAGACAAAGAAATCTTGAACTAAATTAATATACCTTTTAGAAATGGATCGTGGAGATGGTCACTGAGAGATCCTTTTGAAACATACTCATACACCAAATAGAGATTGTCTTCTCCACTGGCATATCCCAATAGCTCCACCTGCAACAGAATTACATCTGTAAATTAATCAGATCAAGTCTAAGAAACTACACTGAAGATCTTTTCATCAGAGACATTCCTTACAATGTTGATATGATGGATCCTGCATAAGACCTTTAGTTCTGCATAGAACTCTTTGGATTTATTAGACCTCATCTCTTTTATGGCAACCTCCTGAAAGTTAAAATTTTTTCATTTAGATATGCTTGCATTTTTTATCAGGATCATTATTATAATTTTGATGGGACTGTACAAACCTTTTCTCCTAAAATTCCAAAATATACAGTCCCATATCCTCCCTTGCCTATTATTTTACTCTCTTTGTTTATGGCCTCCTCAATCTCCTCAAGATAAAATGTTACTGGTCTTTCTGAGTCAATTGATGTTACTTCTGCAAAAACATTCATAACCATGATTTAGTCTCTCCCCAGATTGAAGTGTGTAATTTGTTTGTCAGAAATAAAAAAAATAGCCTTTTCATTTACCTTCTATAGTTTCTATATGAAGTTGATGGTTCTTAAAGGAAAGAATGCTTCTATTGGAAATCGATCTTTTCGATAATGCTTTCGAAGTTGATCTTTTCGATACAGCTTTTGTATCTTCTTTGCTGGTTTCAGTGGCTCGCTTTCTCCACAGAACGAGAATGATTATTGTGATAACAGAAAGTAATGCCACACCCACTAAGACGCCAATGATAATAAAATGCTTGATTTTCTTTCCTGGTAACAAAGAGGAAAGATCAAAGCAGAAGCAAAAGTTACAGTTATTTTTTTTAATAGTTTAAAACTTCCATCAAACATAATCATATAAGTAGAAGATAACTTACCATTTCCTTTTGAAGATGGAATCCCGTTGAGCTCCTTAGGAACATATAACACCCAACCCACATCTATGAATGAAGCCCCATTAGCTAAAACTTGATTCATGTTCTGAATGCCAGTAAGTATAGATGATAGCATATTAGCGATTTCTGCTATTGTATCGTTCTTCTGGACTGTATATGTCACAACGATTTGATCATCACTTTCTGTACATCCACAGGGAAGATGTATTGTTAAGTTTTCACCTGTGGTCACATTATCAGTTGGAGACCAGCCTTGTCCACTGTAATAGAAGTTTGAAATATTCATATATGTATCGTTTTGTTCCACTGTGTGTGTTGTGTCAAAGAAATATCCCCCAAGGTTAGTGACAGTTTTACAAGAACAAGGAACTGTTATGAGGTAGTCTAGGTTGGTGCCCCGTGTTATCGGTTGGATTTGGGATGAACTAACAGAGTAAAGAGAGGCTATGACTTCCATGTCAAGACCATGGTTTATGTGGTAAAGTAAGGCATTACATGCGTTGATTTTTGCAGAGCATTTAAAAGGGACCATATTAGATGCTTTGATGGAAGTTCCAAAGGAAAAAACTTTAACAAGTAAAGTAGCCAGCAGAGAGAAATAAGTTAGAGGAGGAAGGAGATTGAAGGAAGCCATGGTTGGGGGGGGGTCACGAAGCTTTCCTTGTGAAGAAAAGAGAGAAGAGAGAGAAAAGATGAAGAGGGCAGGCAATAAACAATATTTAAGGAGCAACTTCTGTGCTTGTCATTACTTCTTTGTTGCTTCCTTGAAGAAACAGAAATACTTTAGCTCATGAAGATTGATATTTTCCGAGACCCCATCTTCTCATATGTTCTCTTAAAAATGAATAAATTAATAATTTTACATCAAGTCAAACCAGTTGTTTTCTTTGAACTGTTAAGATGTTACTGTGGCTTCCTAGTCAATTAGCGATCGGTAATTACAATATTGGCTGCTTAGCATCTGTAATTCTAAGGAGTGTGGTGGCATCCTCTGCGGGGTCTCCGATGGCAATAAACGCCAAATTAGGTAAAGTTTTTTTGGACTGACCAAATTAGGTAAAGTTAAAGGTTGAACTTTATGTCTTCTGATGTTATCATTGGTCAGCCATTGCGTGGATTTTGATATTTTCCCATGTAGCCCTGTTTTTAGTTTAGTATTTAGTGTCACTTTCATATGGTGCTAACAAGTTTAATGTAATGAGAGAGACTTGAGGAAAGCTTGGTTTCCTTATCTTTAATACACTGCCACGCTTCTTCCTTCAAGTTAATTAAAAAAAAAATCTTTATTTTTTGGCCAAAAAAAAAATGAAATCTTTTTAAGAAGGACGATTATCGTTCACAAAATGAACTCTGACAATGAAGCTTGACTGTCATGAAGCAACCAAGCCATTTTGTCGAACGTTGTAGCTTTTGAAATGTGTTTGCGATCATTTTAAGGCGGCTTCTCATCAAACATTGCCAAGTGCCAACATGTAGTGGCATTGCCATTAACAATACCTTTGACCTACTTTGCTTTATTGTGACCCCTAAGGCCCTAATTCAGCTCCTTCTCAATCAACCTAACTTGGCTCTACTATATCAGAAGGAGACAAGTTTTCATGTGTGAGGAGCATCAAAGGTTAAAATAAGACATGGAGAAAAAACCAAACCATGCGTGGGGTGAAACCCAAAGTCCAAGCCAAAAAAAAATCTTTCTGCTAAAAAAAAAAAAGACATACTACGAAATGAGAAGGCGTGATAGAAAGTGGTGTTGACATTAATATCAGTATAGTTTCATGCCGGCTAAGGTTTAGATCCACAGTGATAATGACTGCAGCCGGCTGCTTACTAGTTGCACAACTGTCAACATGCATTTGATAAGAAAAATAATGTTTTCTTAATCCACGACCATTATATACTGCCGTGAGAATGCTCTCGCCTATATATAGTGTTGTGTATTAAAATAAATCAAAGCTTAATTAAGATCCCACATTCCTTCCTTTCTCAAATCAACATAGAATTTTCCATGCAGCATAACGGAACTGGCTTGGGACAGAACTACTAACTCGGAAAAGAAGGCACATTTTATTTATAATACCAAACATTCATAACAGGTTCTTTAGTTTTGAAATAATCAAATTATGGCTCAGAAACTTGTTATTTTGGTCACATTGCTCTGAGCAGGAGTTCTAGGCTCCTGGACGAAGGGCTAAAAGGTGGATGGGAGGAGAAATCAAGAAAACAGCAATTTGGCAGTAGTTTTTTATCCCTTGCAAATATCTTCAACTAAAAGCCGGACGCTAAATAGCCTCAACTTAAACCATTACTACTAAAGGGAGGTCTACTCTCTTGTCCATTTTATTTCGGTCAGAATCTTATCAGATTTGAAGACTGGCTGCTATAGAGCCTGCAAGACTGAGAATCTCAAAGGGTGGCTTATTCATGACATCCTTCACGGTCAAGGGGCATGAATCTGTGATCCAGAAGTACGTGAATGCCATCTCAGGATGTCCTGTATCAAATAAGAATCCAAACAAGAACATGGAAGGAAAGTCAGTTTGGAAGTCATTTTAATAACTAAAATCACATTCAACAGCCATGAGAGAGCATGGAAACTTTGACTAAAAACATAACACTAACACAGTCAAAGGACAAACTCTGAGAAAAGGTAGTAAGAAATAGTTTAATGGCAAACTAATGAAAAAAATCTGGTAGAGTCCTTTGGCATAAATGTACCTAGTCAAAGTTAGGATAAGAATAAATTAGCATTAAATTCACAAATATTTTGAAATTTGAAATGTATTTTTTTCCTCCTTAGTAAGAAAAGAAGAGACAATAAACAAGGCTTGAAGGCTAATAATTGAGGTGAGTAAAGCAAGCACTACCTCCATTATCATGTTCAAAGCGGGCCCATGATTTATTTGGAAAAATGCCATGGGTCACATAAGCACTGATCTTCTTTGCTCCATGAGCTGCCAAGACTTTCTGAAAGATGACAAATTTTGTCAGTAGTTAGATTCATATTATGCAATTTAAGCTTTGAGTGAAACCCCCCTGTTTTGCTCTCTTTCTCCTTTAAGAAAACAAAGCAATAAAACCAAACTTTTAAGCACAAGAGTAGAACAGGTAAACATTAACGATCCCTTTTGTCAGCCCTAATTCTTCCTGTTGAGGCAAAGTAGTTACCAGTTACTTCCAAAAATGTTCTACAGTTTCATATTATGACTTTCTGAGCAGCAGGTTAAGTTAGAGCCGGAAATGACTAATCAAAACAATAGAGGAACGAAACTCAAACTACACAAGGTCTTGCAAATCATATAGAATATATATGTAATATGCCAATCAAGCCCTCCGGCTCCCTATGAAATAGGCCTAAGCAAAGGAATAATGCAGCCATGGACTGATTCATGCTAACCCTTAGTTAAAATTTAAGATCATGTGATTGAATTTTCCATGCATCCAATTAGTGTTTCAGCAGGAAATTTTATTTCATCATGCCACCATAAGCAAGATTAGAAGGAAAAAGTCATATATATCAACTTCTGTTTCTTAATTTTTCAGAGATCCTAAGAAGTAAGAAAAGAACAGTTTGATTTATTCTCTCAATTTGATTTCTGCTTCAGTTAAAACAAATTGGGCTCACCTTGGAAAGTACTCAGTGAACGCAAATGTGCTTTTTTACATCAGTGATGGAACGAACAACCTTGGATAGACAAAATTAAATTGAATAAGATGGCAAGACATATAATGTCTATACCTGGCATTCAATCAAAGTGCCACCTGATTGAACCAAGTCATCTACAATTACAACATGCCGACTGTTAGGATCTCCCTCCTTTATACGAACTATCCGTTGATCTCCCTCCCGAACTTTTGCACAGACTATCTGTGTATGTATTGTTAAGCAAGTTAAGGAGTTATCTGTACGAACAAGAGATGTAAGCAGAACAGATGGAAGCATCACTGCAGGTTATGTATGTTGATACCAGCAGCTCCTATATAAGTGCTGGCATATTATTGATCACTTTTGTTATATTTGAGCAACACTATCACAAGCATTGTATAGAATACCGTTGGAAAATGCTGCAGTTGCTTATGAAATCGTTTCCATGCACCATCATCAGGAAAAGCAATTGAGATCTGGAAAATAATTTAAAATCAAACATTAACGAAATAGTATATATCTGAAAATAATTATTATCCACATTCAAATCAATCTCTGTAAAACACCTGTTTGATTTTCCACACAATTCAGATGATTATTCTAGAATCAAATGTGAAATGTATGGTTTTAAAAAACAAAAAAAGTAATGACATTTGGGTCTCAATTTTGAAAAATAATAAAAAAGGATAAGCACTGTCGAATAACAATAATAACAACATCATGAACAATTTTCTTTTGTTTTTAACAGCATTTCCTTTCCCTCCTGAGCTTTCTAGTCCACCAAACTTGGCCTAACATGGAGGAAATTAATTACTTTGGGATGCCAATGGAGAGTGATAAGTCCTACTTTCCAATAGAAGAGCATACAGGGAAAAGTTAAACCCGCACAGGAAATACAATATAGAAAACAAAGAACTGAAAAAAAGTATAAGCCTCACATTATCAGAATCAGGGAGCTCCTGAAGCCTTCTTTTAAGCAACGGTATGCCACTCTCAAAGCATGGTAAGATGTTATCACCAAAGTAGAACCGCTCCTGGTTAACAACAAATAAGCAAATGACTAAAGCCAAGATTTTGGTGAGAAGACAAGGAACAAAGATAAGGAAAAATTTATGGTATTGCCAATTCAACAATTACTTGAAAAACGCATATCTTCAAATAACAGACATGAAATGAATGATGTACCTGAAGAGCGTGAATGTCAAAAGTCACCAAGCTAGTGGGTCCTCCTCTTGAAATCGGTATGTTTGACAAAAGCCTAGCCAAAGTAAAAGCTGTGGCAACATCTCCTTCATCCTCCATACGCTCTGAAGTGCCCGTAGGGAAAAATGGAAGGACAAGGGTAAATGATGCAATAAATAGTTTTGGTAAAGCATATATGACAGGGATCTGTTCAAAAATTACTGCTGGTGAACTGAATGAAGCAAGAAAAGCTACATGCTGTCCACGAATGCCTTGAGCATTAGGTATGAATATGTTGGGGAAGCCATCAGGAAATTTCCTAAAATATGGTAGCCATAAGAGTATTTCAGAGACAATTCCAGGGAATTAAACATCTACGAGATGTGACTAGTTTTCCACAACAAAAATGGAACATAAGTGTATAAGCTAAAATCGACGACAATGGTAAATAAACTAAGCTCTTCAACGCACTAATGCATTTCCCAAATTCTCCTTGTGGATAGGGATAACCAGGTGAAGCATTAGCAATGTCATTCAACCTTCGCTAAGCGAATCTATGGATATTCTCATAATGGTTCTTTTGAAGTTCTTAAATTGATTAACACTAAATTCAGTACAAAAATGTAATTAGCAGGGAGGCTTACACGAGGTACCCTCAGAGCCATTTTAGCTCAATGAGGCACAAATTGACCGGCTAATTCACTCAAATTTCATTAAAAACTGAGAAGCAGGTGTATCGTAAATGAATCAAAATAAAAAAGAAAAGTCAACCCCCAGCTGATGTTGCGAAGTTCAATGGCGTCAAACTCGGCAGCGATTTTCTGCGCCAGCGTGCTCGTCTCATCGCAGTAAAACAAAGACACCTTTTTGAAATTCCTGGTGGGATACTGTGAAGCGACATTAGAGGCAGAGACTGAGACCATCGAAGAAGAGGAGGAGGAGTTACTCTGAATTGAATCCTTCATTTCCGACATGTGCTCAATTGTCCAGCTATGATGGTGTTCGAAGCATCTGATCTCGCACCTATAAATGCGATTGTTCTTGAAGATTTTGACGGGTTCTCGTTTAGGGAGGACCAAAGAGTAAAGGGGTTTAAGAGATTTGGAAACGTGAGTGAAGCTGCTTGGATTTGAGGATGCCGAGTACGACGGAGACGGCAGAGTGGCCGCCATTTCAGATGATCACAATTCACAGACTTTTTCGGTGACTCTACGGGATTCGCTGTTTGTTACACGCCCATCACAACGCAATATTGTTGCTCAATCTTCACAAAGATCTCTCTTTTTAGTGGATTAGGTGGCAGACACTGGCACGTTCTAAACAGAACTGCAACAACTGCAACTTCGAGCATCCCTGCTATGTATGAGAAATGGAAAAGGCATTTACCTGATTTGACATTCAAGAAACGGCCAAGTGTTTCGTACAGATTATACTAAAATTTGTCGCATAATATGGTACATACTCGGAAAAAAAAATCGATACTTTTCTTGCAGAAAAAATTCAGCTTGGAGAAATTTTTTAAAAGAATGTGATCATAATAATTGAAAGTAATGTAATTGCGATGATCTATAAATATCTGTCACCCTTGTGGACCGACTTTATTCAATTCGATGAGTTGGAGCCTTGAGAATT
The DNA here is from genome assembly GCA_006871305.1 of Vachellia collinsii. Classification (NCBI taxonomy): domain Eukaryota; kingdom Viridiplantae; phylum Streptophyta; class Magnoliopsida; order Fabales; family Fabaceae; genus Vachellia; species Vachellia collinsii. The sequence goes on along the minus strand of QFDD01000076.1, from coordinate 8,459 downwards.
GAGTTGGCAGATACAAAAACAAATTGAATGATGATGTACATGCTGTCCAGTCAAAAAAAAAAAGGAGAGAGAGGATGTACTGTATCAAATATGTTTAGAATGTGGAATCCAACATTTTTAGATAAGGAATCCTTCAAAGGAATCTGCATGCCTACCTCAAGTTTCCCAGAGGCGAATAAAAGAAGGTCATGAAGATTTCTTGCTGGCTTGGATAGGCATCTTAGAAGAAAGAGAGCTCTTGGAGGAACGTTTGTGTTGGCGAATCATTAGCAGGGGAGAAATGTTGATGACATGGGATGGGAAACGGATCCCAGGCCTGGAGGAGCATTGTTTACTGCTTGAGAATCCAAGCGAAATGGGAACAAGTCTAAAAGTGAGAGATGATTGTAAGAAGAAGATCGAATTTGAGAAATAATAAGCATGCAGCTCATCCAGTAACCAATAATATCAAATTAGTTGCATAATCATTTGTACAGTGAATATTTGTTGAACTTCCCTGGCTTTGGAGTTTTGGATTAGTTGGAGTCCAGTATAACCATGAGATATGCTGTACCACACAAGCTATAAGCCTTTTACCTGGAGTCATGATTGGTGCTTTAGCTTCATAAGAATCTTTTAAAAGGATGTGCGCAAACAATCAGTGAGAGCAATTTGCAGGGAAGCGAGTGAATCAAGAGAACATCTCTTGATTATATGGCCATGTGTGAGCAAATGCTGGTTTGGACGTCATTCCAAGGTTTGGTAAACGAAAAGAAGAGCAGACCTGAAAAAGAAAGCGACTAATGCGTACATTAACCTTCGTTGGCCTTCATCCGTTTGTGGATACGAAGGCTAAGGGTGAATTTCAGTTATTTAACGTTTGTAAACGTTATAAAATTTACGGCCAAACTTTTATAACCCGCTATTTGGATGAAGTGAAAACGAGAAAGGATTGAAAATTAAAAAAAAAAATGGGACGAGAAATGAGTTTGAATGAAAGAGAAAAAGTGGTAGGAAGAAAACGTTGAAAAAAAATGGGATGTCGGTACTTGCTGGTTCGATTGCAATGCAAACTTGCAGGCTGGAATATCAAATCCCTCTCATTGGCAGGGCTCATTACACTAACTAAGAGTGCCCTATGCACTATTCCTTATTATGCCATGCAGACCACTAAGCTCCCAAGCAATTGTTGCCATCGCATTGACAGGCTGGTTTGAACTTTTGTTTGGGGTGATGATGAAAATCAAAAGAAAACCTGCTTAGTGCGATGGGATGATATGTACCAGCCAATTGTCAGTGGTGGTTGTGGCCTACGAGGAATGGAAAAATAGAACCGCGCCTTCCTATCTAAGCTTGCTTATCAGTTGACGGCCAAACCAGAAGCTTTGTGGGTGCAAATACTTCGAGCGAAGTATGGCTGGAAGAGTGACAAGAACCTGAATTTCAATACCAAAACCTCCTCTCATATATGGAGAAGCATTGAGGCAGTATGGGATAAGGTCAGAGTTCACATTGGTTGGAAGGCAGGGGCAGGGAAAACCACTAGCTTCTGGTCTGACTAATGGCTGAAGAACTACGGGCCCCTTAAGCTTTTAGCCTTTAGAGACATAACCGAACATGATGTGAAGAAGCCCATTAGGGACTTTGTCACAGAGGAGGGCCATTGAAATTTTTATCTTTTTGAAGATATGCTTCCTAATGAGGTACTAACGCAAATTCGTGCATCAATACCTCCAACCGAGCAGGATGGAGATGAATCTTGTTTTTGGGACCTCACCCCCTCTGAAGACTTTACTATTACGTCAGCATATTCTGCATTGTGTGCTCCTTCTTGAAACCCATCCGATAACAGGATGAAGTGGATATGGGAATGGCCAAGAGGCCAAAGGGTGCAAATATTCTTATGGCTAGCAATCAAAGAGAAGTTGCTAACAAATGTTGAACGATTTAGACGACACATGACCAATGATGCCGCTTGATCAGCCTCTAGAGAGCTCATTGAGGATATAGATCACATTTTGCAGCGGTGCCCTCTTGCAGCTGAATGTTGGTGTCTTCTCGGAGCTGATGAAGTGATTGCACACTGCCAGACTTCCTTTGTTGATTGGATGCTTTGCAACCTCAACCTGATGAACAAAGGTGAAGTCTGACGAATTCAATTTGGTTTACTTTGTTGGAAGTTATAGGATACCCGTAACCGTTGAATCTTTTAAAACCAACCTTTAGTATCTGAAACTATTGCACATTCTGTAAATGTACTCACTGAACACACACTTAGAGGTAGTAACACTCCAATTTTTTGCTAATGTTCAAGGTCACTTAGGCTGACCTATTTTGGCTTTTATTATGATGTAAAGTTTTTGTTTAATTAATATATCCTCCTTCATTCAATAAACAAAAATGGGATATGAGTTCCATCACATTTTCTTCCAACTTTTGTCTTCATACATAGAGAAAAAATTATTTTTTCTTATCTACCAATATGTTATTTATTAGTTTTTTATTTTAAGCTATTAAATTTAACATCTAACTTTTTTTTAAAAAAAAGATAAATTTTAAGATATATTCTAATATCTAATTTATTTTTTAATCGCTTACTAAAACCTCACAACCTAAAAAATATAATATATTTTTATTTGAATTATTTTGTTTTAAAATATAATAACTTGAAAACATATATTTAATAAATAATTTGATTTTAAATTATTTAATGATATTACCGTTAATATAATTTTTTTATTATCATATTTAATTTAATATTATACTTAATACACTTTAAGGATACTTTATTTATTCAATTATTTATTAAAAAATTTTATTTAAAGATATTTTAATCATTCAATTATTTACTCATTTTTTTTATAATATTTACTCTCTATTTTCCCTTTCCCTCTATTTTGTCTTTTTCTTCATTTTCTCTTTTCTCAACTTTTTTTTTTCAAGTTTAACCTCTTATTTGATAGAGACAAAATGACAGGAAAAAAATTTAAAAAAAATAGAGGAAAAATGAGTTTTTCTTATATCACCAATTTAATTAATTTATTTGTTTACCGGCTACCAGCTCCCGCTTCCACGTGCATATCCATTGCATAGAAGACAACAAAGTTTCAGACAAGCATCACAACATTCCAAAAACCATCGTATTTCCCCCTTCAGACTTGAAGCGCGATTCCTTTGACCAACAGCTTCCAGTACCAGGTTCACACTCTCTGACATACTCGATCTACAGGAGGTCTGTTAGCAATATCGAAGCGAAAAGACTGAATCTTTTGTGTTTCATATCATCTGTGTATGTATTTGAGGGCGGAGGTTATCACAAGGGCGATACTCGCGTCATAGTTTTTTTCCTTTCAGTCCGATCCCTCACAAGCTTTAAGGGTTTTTTCAGTGGATTGGGTAGGGGACTCTGTTACGATTGGACTGTGATTCTCTTTTATGCACATCGTTTTCGATTCTGATAATCAAGCAGTAATGTTACAGTGTTCCACTGCAAGTTCTGCTTCTTTTTGTGATATGGGCAATCTTTAACCGATGATTTTCCACGGGTGTATGCAACCTTGTTTGTTACTTCTCAAATATGACTCGGGAGTACGTGTTTGTGTGCTCCATCTGTTCAATAGCATTCATATGTTGAAAACTCTTTCTCCTTGTTTGACTTGGGGTAGCAGGTTACTGAATAGTGATTCTACCTTCTTCTGCTTCTCCATTAATATGGTTTAGCTCTGTTTTCTCTATGTTGTTGCAAATACGAAGGATCATTAAAATTGATATGATCCCACTTAACGACATTTTGCATGTGAAAGAATACGTGATCATAATGTGGTTATTTTTCATGAGTTAATATGATACTGGTCTCATTCCTTCTTTTTCTTTGAATTATTCAAGTTGGCAATTGGCTTAACTTGTTTCTTAATTTTGGCTCTTTCGTATTTGTTGAGATCCACACTTAGTCTTCTGCTGCGCCATGCCTCCAAAACCTTTAGACTACGAGTCAATTAATGAAAATGTGAAGAAGGCTAAATATGCTGTTAGAGGTGAATTATACCTTCGAGCTTCTGAACTTCAAAAGGAAGGAAAGAAGGTAGCTTATTATCTCTTCTAGGTCTTACACATGCCAGACTTCTTTTCTGCTTCAGATAAATATGATCATATTTTCTATATTGTCAACTTTTGTTTACTTAAAGTGGAGTTATAAAAAGAAGGTGTTCTTTTACCTATATGGTTGTATGTAAATATAATCTAGTTGTCTGTATTCTTTCTGTCAGATTATATTCACAAATGTTGGTAACCCACACGCTCTGGGGCAGATGCCACTGACTTTCCCTCGCCAGGTTTTCATTGCTACCTAGAATTTTGCTTCTCCTATCTTTAACATATTTAAATTCAAGATCGAAGCATACTCTGTGTGATTTTTTTGTTGGGATGTGGAACTACTGCATTTGAACCTCATCAATTTTTCTGCTGCAGGTTGTTGCTTTGTGCCAGGCTCCATTTCTCCTAGATGATCCTTATGTGGGCCTTCTGTTCCCTGCTGATGCAATTGCAAGAGCTAAGCATTATCTTTCAATGGCCCCTGGTGGTCTCGGTATTGTTGCTACTGTATTTAATGCTTTATACTTAATCTTAGAATGAGGATAATTTGGCCAAGTTTGACATGTTTTGATTCTCCTTTAAAGTACAATACTCCTTAATTCTCAATATATCGTTGCCTAAGTCTCAAATGGGCGTCACTATATAGCCACTAATGACTGCTAAACTAATTATGTAACTTGTAGGTGCTTACAGTGACTCTCGAGGCATACCAGGAATAAGGAAGGAGGTGGCCGAGTTCATACAAAGACGGGATGGTTATCCAAGGTATTTATGATTCATAGTGCATCGTTTACTTAATCTATTACTGATAAATGTTTGATAGGGTTCTTAAGGTTAGTTTACAAGTTGTTTGGTGTTAGATTAATTGATTCTTGCTTCATTTACAGCAATCCAGAGCTCATATATCTTACTGATGGTGCTAGCAAGGCTGTGATGCAGATTTTACAAACGATCATCCGAGGCCGAGGGGATGGGGTAATCTAGCCTCTGGCTTCTTGTTGCCCCAGTTATCTGTCTTCCAAGTTCAATTAGTAATTTCCAACACTTGCTTTTTTCTAGGTTTTGGTTCCTGTCCCACAATATCCACTCTACTCGGCAACAATTGCTCTCTTTGGTGGTACACTGGTACCATACTATCTTGAAGAGACAGCAAACTGGGGCCTTGATATTTATGAAATTCGCCAGTCAGTGTCTCAGGCTCGATACAAGGGAATAACTGTATGGCTTTGACTTGGCTGACATGATTTAAACTGTTCTGCTAATTTAAACCTGCAAAATTAGATGCTTTAAGCTTGGATGAAGTGGACATTGATTTCATATGTGAGGAGCATTACCTTCTCATAGTGAAACCAATTATTGTTTATACTTTTTCTCCCAGTTCCTTCTCAAGGTGACAGAAGAAATGACTTGGCTGGTTGCCTGAGTCACCACAGGAGATAAAAAGAGGGGGGGAACAAGAAGAAGATGATTGATTGTGATTAATGAACAATATGGCCAAATATAAGCTGGTTGCTTCACCCATGATGGTTTTTTGGGTTTGTCTGTGTCACCAAAATAGCTTAAACTAGTTTGTCAAGAGTTAAGACTACTGCAAGCTTATATACCCTTCATTTTTCTTAATGTCTTTTCTTGAATCTTGTGGTTGTAAAACTTTCATACAATATCAAGTTTTGTATAAGCTTTTGTGGCTTGGCCGGATCACCAAGATAGCTTAAGCCACTTTATTAGGATTCCACAAGTTTCTATACTCGAACATTTGGCACTACTTTTATATGTGGGACTTCTATTCTCCAATCAGTTGTTTATTCATGTGATGTAAATGTGAGTTTCAAAACTCAATCCTCTTCTGATTTGTCATTTTCATTTTCTAAATCACTTATTATCTTTTCATGCTTTTACTTTATCGAAAGGAAGCTATCCAGTTTCTCAAAAGCTAAAATGTGATCAGGTAAGAGCAATGGTGATCATAAATCCCGGAAACCCTACTGGTCAATGCCTTAGTGAAGCAAATTTAAGAGAGGTTTTGAGCTACTGTTATCAAGAAAATCTAGTATTGCTTGGAGATGAGGTTTACCAACAGAATATATATCAAGATGAACGACCCTTTGTTAGTGCTAAAAAGGTATTCTTTTCGTAACACTAATCTGCAGTTTTGCCGCTGGCCTTAACAGCTAGTGCTATATTATTTTTTTCACCTCAAATAGGTTTTGATGGATATGGGGCCACCAATGAGCAAGGAACTCCAGCTTGTTTCTTTTCACACTGTGTCAAAAGGATATTGGGGTGAATGTGGACAGAGGGGTGGATATTTTGAGATGACTAACATTCCTCCACAGGTATGTCTTGGCAAGTCCTTTGAAGTTACTGTGGAACTTGAGTTGGAACATCAAGTGGTGGAAACATAAATTGAGAAACGCCTGAACATTATTAATTTTTTTTAAAAAAAATCAGTGACTCTAATTTCTCCAATATTACGTTGTTAACAATCTTGTGTGTGACATTGACCCAGAAATACATCTGTCAGTGCCACGTGAAATGTTATTTTCACAAAACTAGGCTGCTTTGGTACTTCAGTTCTTCACTCTTATTTACTCTCGGTTGATGATTCACTTGGACTCTCACTTTATTTTGCAGACAGTTGATGAGATCTACAAAGTTGCATCAATCTCCCTGAGTCCAAATGTTCCAGCACAGATATTTGTAAGCTGAATAGAATGTTTTGTGATATGATATTGTCGTGTGAACTCATTTTTTGGAACTATAATCTCACCGAGTACTGTCCAATCCCTCTCCCTTTGTTGTCTTCCTTGTTGTACAGATGGGGCTGATGGTGAATCCACCCAAACCTGGAGATATATCTTATGACCAATTTGTTAGCGAAAGGTAATTATAATAAGACCCATTTGCTGGGTGTCAAATTTCATTTTAGTTAGCTGTGGTTTTCTCCATGGTTCATGCATGAACATGAGAGATTTACCAACATCCCTCACATTTCATACCATCTAAATGGATATTACAGCAAAGGAATACTCAAATCACTGAGGAGACGAGCGAGATTAATGACTGATGGATTCAACAGCTGCAGGAATGTTATATGTAATTTTACAGAAGGTGATCTACTTTAATAGAGCTTTATCTAGGCAAACTTAGGTTAAGTTGCTTATATCCATTAGATTAAATTCATAGGTGACATTAGATGTGCACATATGCATTTTAACAACTGACACTATCAAAATAATAAGTACCCATATGAAAATTTATAAATCTTAATTTACATTGTAAGAACTGATATAAAAATTTATAAATGTTTATAGGTGAATTTACAAGTGCGCATATGCATTTTAACAACTAACAATATCAAAATAACAAATGTGATTGAAGAACTTGATTTAATGGATATAAGCAACTTGACCTAAGTTTTGTCTTTTTCAAATATCGTATTTGGGGTAATCCATTGATCATTAAGAGGTGTTTCAGGTGCTATGTATTCATTCCCTCAAATTCGATTGCCTCCAAGAGCAATAGAGGCTGCTAAACAGGCTGGAAAAGCCCCTGATGTTTTTTACTGTCTTCAGCTTTTGGAAGCCACGGGCATATCCACTGTTCCTGGTTCAGGATTTGGTCAGAAAGAAGGGTAATTACTTAATAATTAATTTTTTTTCTATCCATATATTTATTTATTTCTCCTCCATCTTGTATAATAAAAATCGATATTCTTCTGTTAATGAAACTTTTAATGCCTGAAACTTTCTGCTTATTTAGGGCTTTCCATTTGAGGACAACTATTTTACCGGATGAGGAATACATGCCTGCCATTATGGATAGTTTCAGAAAATTCAACGATGAGTTCATGGAGCAATATGAAGACCATAGAGGCTATTCAAGGATGTAATCAATCAGTTCACCTTGATTTTACTCTCCCTTTTTCATATTTATGTGAAACTGTAAGCTGGTCAATCCACACCCTTGAAGAAAAAATCATGGTATCTTCTGCACAGAGAATCTAACTTTGCTGGAGATAACAAATTCAAAATGTCGACCTCGAATTTCAGAACTAGGATTCTAGTGCAAACTCAACCTAACTTATCACGTGGACACTAAGAGCTTGTTTGTTAAACACTTAAAAATCACTTTTACATATATCGAGACAAAACTTCTCTCATATACTTACCTCATATTGCGTAAAATCACTTAAAAAAGCTATTCTCAAACGATGTCACGTGGACGTCCATGAAGTCCCACATCGGGCGCGCGCGAGGTGGTCTTGGGCTATATAAGCTGGGGGGTTCGCCCTCCTCATGACTGCAGTTTTGGGGATGGATACGGCCCTCCGTGACAAGAATACCAGTGAAAAGTTCCTACTTGAAACTTTTATTAACTACAAGGAT